>JNEN01000658.1:0-80031 GCA_000697355.1 Syncephalastrum monosporum B8922 | reverse complement strand
TGCCAGCGTAAGACTTGACCAGGGTAAAGAAGAAGAAGAAGAAGAAAAGTAGACGTGAGAGAAAACAAAGGACCTTTTATGAGAAAGAGCGCGTGTCAATCGATATTCATGCGAGAATGCGGGCTGGCTGTGCCAATGGGAAAGGAGAAGTAAAAGATAAGGACCTGACAGGGATTGACGTCGAGCTTTTTTCCAAGTTTCATAGGTTCCATTGGCTAACCAAGCTATCACGCAATCCACGTTTTACCAATGGAAAAAAGAGCGTAAAGATATGGTCCCTGACAGGTGTTGACGTCAGGTATCTTTTGCGTTTCAGAGGATTCATTGGCCTACTTTACCATCACGCGGTCCACATTTACCGAAGGACACGGGTGAAAAGACCTTGATGAAGATTGACGTCAGGTACCGTTCACAGCTCAAAGTAATCCACTTTGGCAGACACCCTGCCCGGGAATTGAACCCGGGCCTGCTTACGTAATTAGTTATAAGTCGAGTTAGCGGAGTTAGGCGCACTCTTTTTTTATTATATAGATAGAGATACGGTGATGATCAGATTAGCTACCCAGGCGCTGACCTCGACCCCAAGAATGACCACCGAAAGGATTCGTAAACATCTGTTGCTGCTGCTGTTGTTGTTGTTGAGCCGTGCGGCCAGGGTAAGCTTGGAAACCGGCGCCGGTTGTAAAGCCAGCACGACTGCTGGGGAACAAACGGTGCAAGAAAGAAGGGGTGCTTAGGTATCTTCGTCCGCCTTGACTCGGGTAAACGGTAGTGAGGTAGTAGTAGAGATGGGCAGCACCCATGCCGGCCAGGGAGGCCATGGGCGTAACGCCTGTGGTCAGGTAGTCATAGCCAACGAGAACCCACGGGAGGTAGAGCGCCTGAACGATGTAAATAAAGGTCCAACTCTCACATCCGTAAACAGCATACCTTAAAACGGATACCAAACATGAAGGACACAGGTACATCCCGGTAGTGTTGGGACCAGAGATAGGCAATCGAGAGCATGAGGCCATCACTTAGTACGTAAAGATTGAGGAATTTTGCTGCAGCCTAGGACGCGATAATGAAGGTAAAGAAAACAAAAGAAAAGAAAAGAGGAGCCATTAGAGGATGTCGGACTACGTCGTTTTCCTCAAGACATACCAGCTGGACAGCTGATGAGAACAAGTTGAAAAAGAGGTAGTCCGCAGTGCGTCCAAGGAAAACCTCATTCTCTAACTGGGAGGAGTATCTGTAGAGGAAATAGACGTTCATGGCAAAACCAAGGCCGAGGCCGTTCAGAAAGAACGAGGTAACCAGCCGCCATAGCTTCAGAAAGTCAGCAGAGGAGGCTTCACACACGTAAGGACGAAGCGAAATACCTGGAGTTTAGCAACAGCGTTCCAGTTGAGAATGAGCCAGTAAGGGTTGACGAGACCAAGCGCGGGCGCCACCGTGGTGGCAATAGACAGGGTAAAGATGGCTCGCGTGATGGGAGGTATCGAATGGTACCAATCTACGATTTCGTTGCGATTGGAAGGCGTCACAGGAGGCATCGAAGCGATCAATACGGAAATGTAAAGCAACAGTGCAACCAAGCAAGAATGGCCGACGCGGCGCGAATTTATTCGGTCTGCCTCCATTCTGACTTTTTTTTGTCTGCCCACGCCCGCCCTTACTCGAACTTATTCTTCTTCCATTCACATGACCAGCTCTTCCAACAAAGACGACGATCCGCTCGATGCTCTTAGCGGTGCTCTGCAAAATGTGGCGGATGCGTTCGGAACGATGCATAAACACTTGGAGGAACTTCAACAGATCAACGATTCGCAGAACCGCTTCAACGACGCGTTTGACCCTTTTCTCTATGGCTTGTCTGCCGTCTCTTCCACCATCGCTTGGCCAGAGGTCCTATTTTACTACTACTTCTTCTGTCCTTCTTTAATTAAACTGTTCAATCTCTCCTCGTGTAGGCTCCTCAACCGTCGTCTGTCGACTACATCGCCAAAAAATCAACAACACCCGCTTCTGAGAATACCAATGATACGACAGCAGTGCCTGCACCCGAATCAAAGCAGCCTTCACAAAAGCGTCTGTCCACAAAGTCAAGGCTCCTCGCACGACCCTCTTCACGACCCTCCATAACTCAGCAGATCCTCAATAAAGGCCCACGTCGTACATTTGTCACAAAGGTAACCACCTTCTGATTTCTTTGTCCTTCCTCCCTTACATTTCTGTCCTTGTCATTTTCTTGTAGATCGATATACGCAAAATCATCGATAGATTGCCTATCAAATACAGAGAGCAAACGGTACGCAGAAAAGCATGATTCGATTCTCGTTCTTCTCATGCGAGATGATTAGGAACACACAAAAAACATGGAAGCTGTATTAAAGGAGCTCAGAAAGCAGCCCGAGGGAATGTACGTCTATGAAAGAAGGGGAAAATATGTAAATGTGTTTCTCATCTCCGTTTTATAGTAATATGCCCTCCATGGTCAGCGCAGTCGGTCTTCCGAAGTACAGGATCAACGATTGTTTGAATGCTGCGATAAGAAGTAAAGATGTTGTCAAGGAGAGCAAGCCGGTGAGTTAGAGGCAAAAAGGCGATCCTGCATTTAGATGACTTATCGATTCATAGGGTCAACTCACCTTGTACAAGCTTGATCCGACAAAATCCCCCTCTGCGCGGCGGGAGGCCATACGAGCCTCTACTCGTATCCCAGTGAGGAAGCATTAGGTTATCTCCGTATATATATATATCGATTTGCTTGTACATATGTATATTTTATCTCTATCTATTCCCTGTCACTCTTATTCATGATGATTTTCTTGCTTTTGGACAGCTTAAAAGAAAGCCACTTCACACTCGTGTTATGAGACTTCAGTTGCTCCTTAGTTCTTGCTTTAAGCATTCAGACCGGTAATAAGATGGATGTGGTGCGCCTTTTGGTGGATCCTTCAGTGATGCAATGTCCTCGATATAGTGAAGCATTGGCAAAGCTTTGGGGTTATTAGAAGAAAGTGATCTCCTATACGGTCGTTTAAATAAATACATGAGATGTCAGAGGCGCGTATCAATACGTGAAACAGCTGTTGTTGCAATTTTAAATAGGGGGGATATTTATATGATAATCATGCAAGGTTTTAACCGAGTGAGCTGTTGTCATTTGCCGATACTTGGCACGCGTGGAAGATATACACAAGGATTTGTCTGGAACAAAAAGTGAACTCATCCCTCGATCAGGCACCACTGAGCTCGGCTGGGGTTCAAATCAGTCGCTTCGCCACGGCCCACTGACAGATTTGCTTTAACTTTTTTTTTTATTTCCCTTCTTTCCAGGTGATCGATTCACGTTGCATAGACTCGCGCACCATGTCGTCCGCCGAAGAAGAATTCCAAGGTACTTGAACTAATGCTCTCCGTAGTTCGCTTCTTGAACTCATGGTCCTGTGTGCAGCCCGGTTGAAAACATGCTGTGACATGGCGAACACTTACCTCAACGATCTCAAGGAGAATGTCGAGCCAGAGAAAAGCGACGAGGCTTTTGACTCGGCCAAGTTGCATGACACCATGGGTAAGATAGAATGAGACAGATAATATAGGAGTCTGTAACACTCTGTGTGTGTGTATATGTGTGTATGTATTAGCCAAACTGGCCCGAGTGCTTTCGCATGATGCGACCAAATTGACCTTGGCGTGCAAACCGCCTCGCAAACCCGAAGACGCCACTCGGATGGTCCTGGAAATCAGCAACACCTTTTACCGTATCGTTGGCTTCTATCGCACCATTCCCACCGCAGAAGCAGGCCACGTCTTTAAGAGCGCGTACCAGTCCGTGGTCCGTCAGCTTCTGCACTCTCTGATATCTCTCTGCAGCAGTTTCATGACGACGCCCCTCAACACACCCTTCATGGTCCCGACCGCAGCCCTCTGGGAGACCTGTGAGCAGCTCGAAAAGTCGACGCCCAAGAACAACGAGCAAGCCGTGCGCCTCGGCTGGAAACAGCTCTCGTCTACGCTTGCGGACGCAAAGCAAGAGGTGCATGATATCGACCAGGAGGAGGTCGCCATTACAGAAGATGCAGACCAGGTCGTGGAGAAATGTCAAAAGTCGGTCGATCTGGCTGCGATGATTCTACTGAAGGTCGAGCGACGATGCCTTGCTGAAGGCAATACGGCATGGCTGGACCGCGCGTACAAGGCGGCCGAGACTTTGACGGATGAGGCGGACGTGGTCGTGTCGCAGCTGTACGAGGTCGAAACGAAGCAAGAAGCTTTGGATGCGGTGGCCCGGTTTCGTACCTGCATTGCCGACCTGATTCGAATTGCGCAGGAGGTGGCCAAGGATGAACACGCCACGTGGTTCCAGGTTAGTCGAGATAGTCAAATGATGCAACGCAATTGACATGTGGGTTTTAGCATGCTGTGGCAAAACTCGATACCATTTCCAACCAAGAAAAGCAATCCTCATAAGAAAGCATCCACAATATAAAGCAGTGAAAAGGTACGAGGGACGTCTGTCTCTTGCATGGCGTTTTCCTTGGAGCTCCTATACTGTTACCACTTTAAACACAGGCAGAGCCTAACATTAGCTCTTTGTAATAGATCATAGCTAGAAACATGATACTAAGTGTAAATTGTATATAGAGCCTCAAGAAGACATTACACTTTGTCGTGATGATATTGACAGAAATGGATATATGTGAGACGAATCGCGACATAGCCTTTGTTCCTTCTCTCTTGATCTTCCATCCTCTTGGCCGTCTGCCCGTTCGATAGACACCCTAGTCCTTACGGACCTTTCCCCTTTGTTTGCAGCGCTGCTCCACTGTATGGAGAGAGGACTTTAACTGCAAGTGGGCCTGAAGTTCCCATCGGCATATTCGGACCCGGCTGGTTCGCTGTCTGTCATTCATCGACATCAGAGCAGACGCTCAGGCACAAAGGTGTCAGTCAGCCAGGAGCAGAGTGGCACTTGCTCATAGATCAGGATTGCAGAAGCGCCAGTAGAATTTAATTCGTTGGCTGTCAATTACCAGACATCGAACCCCAATTTCTGATCGCATGCCCATTATTCATCCGTGCAGAATTCAAGTGACTCGTGTCGTCTTTAGAATTTCGTCTGTCGTATTCCTCCCGTCCTACTTTCACTTGCTTGCTTGCTTGCCATTCCTTCCCCACCCAACATGGACTCTGCGGGCCCATCAGGTACTCGCTTAGTCTTCATTCTGATACTTGGAACGCTCAAGTTACTATTGCAAAGGCTTCCGGAATGCACCTGTCTCTAAACTGCTCGTCCAGATCGTCGGGGGATGCTCAGCAGCAGTCGCGTTGCTCGACGTACGCACCCACCTGCCCATTGTAAGCTGCTCATATCGTCTTACTACTACTGCAAAGCGTCTACTAATATATATATACATATCCTCAGTATGGACGATTAGCTGCTCACCCGTGGGCGTTCCCCTCGTTGGCACCGGCCGTTGCAGGGACTATGCTGATATACCGCATGCGTGTCATCGAGCGCCGTTTTGGCAGTGCTAAATATGCTGTAAGTCGATATATCTGGTGGATATAATTTGGAATCTAGGATCTGTATTGATGCATTGTATTGTATATATCGTCTATTCATCGAATGTAGGCATTTGTATTCGTGTCAGTCATCATATCCACCCTGGCACAGACCGGCCTCATGTATGGTCTAGGAGATCGTTGGTTCTTCAGCTCAGGTCCATATGCGCTCGTGTTTGCAATGCTGTACCAATACTACCGTATCGTGCCTGTCATTACGCGCTTCCCTGTCATGGGGATTTCACTTTCGGATAAGATTTATGCATACATGCTTGCAGGACAGGTAACAGAATCGGGTCGAAATACATGCATGAAACACTGACAACGCATAGCTGGTCATGTCGCGCTCGTTCTTATCGGCCATCCCGTGCCTGTGTGGTATTGCTGTCGGTGCCCTTTACGAAGCCAATGTCCTCGGCCTCCAGCAATGGCGCTTCCCGGGCGTACTGCGTCGTTTCGCGTCCAACTATTTGCTGCCTCTTCTAGCATCCTCTTCCTCTCCTCCCATACCCCGCTCACCCTCGACGCGCACCACCCAGCGCCGCCTCTCACCTTCCTCTTCGCGCCAGGGCCTGCGCCATCGACGCCCTCCGCCACCGCCTTCCACACCTGTTACGGAAGAGAACATCACCATGGTGGCTTCCATGTTTCCTAACTATTCACGAGATGCCATCACCCGTGCCCTCGCCAACGCACACAATGACATGAATAGAGCTGCTGAGATTCTCCTCAATACCCCGCCTAACAATTAAAGAAGCCGAGTCATCGGCACAATAACAAAATAAACAAAAAAAAAAAAAGGTAAAAGAGAAATATACTATGGTTTATTTTTTATATAAATATGTATGTATGTAACGGGAGGATATTGTATAACGTCCTATTCATGGCCAAAAATGTTGTACGTCGTTTCATTTCTTCTGCTGCGAGGTTGGGAGGTGCGGAGGTTAGCAGTCTTTTGGGATAAATCATCCACGTCGTAGGAACCAAAGATATTACGCTCCACCGGTTTGATATTGCCCGCAGGCTTGAGCGAGGTCGGTGTCTCAGGCGAAGTAGGCGTACTGTCGGTCGTCGAGCTGGCGGGTGTAGTGGAGGCGGTCGTAGTTGCAGTTGCAGTTGCAGTTGTGGTGGAATTGGTGGTGGCGGCCGTCGTCGTGTTGCCATCCTGACCAAAGGAGAAGGAATGACCAAAACGGTTAGGGTCGTGGGATACGAGCGGACGCTCGGGTGGGGGCTGGTATGTAAAGATATTGCGTGTGTTTTGCTCGGCGGGGCGACGCACAGGGCGACTGACTTCATCCTCAGGTGCAACAGGCCCAAAGCACCGTCCGGGCGCTAAAACAAACAGTTGCGCTTGAGTTTCTCCCCCAAGTGCTTTCAGCGCTCCTTACCATCAATCGCCTTAACAGGAATGTTCTTCTTGGCCACCGGGGGAGCCAAGTCCGCTTGCTCAGGTGCAAACGGGTTGAGTTGGATCGACTGAGGTGCACGGAGCACATCCACCTGCTCGGAGCCGCGAACGGGCCACTTGTTTCGCTCAGACACCACCCGCAGTTGCTTCAGGACCGACGCTTGATCCCAGTACACACGTAGGACGGAGATCTTGGAACCCTCAAAAGTAGCCGAAATGACCTATTTCAAAACAGAAGTGAGCGAAAAAGGGACATTAAAACTATGAACAAGCACGTACCACAGGGATTTTGACGGTGGCATTCATCTAGCACGTGGCAAACAAAAAAAAGGGCAATGAGTACAAACCATAAAAGACACCGCGGGCAAGCTATATTACCAGGAGACCCTCGTCTAGGGTGGGAACAAGCCAGGAGCACTCGCCACCGTCAAAGGTGATGGTCCATTCAACTTCCTCCATGATTTTTCCCGAAGCCGCGAGGTGGCTATGCACCTCTTCCTTGACAGTCGTCGCCTTGAAGTGGGGTTGCAAGTAGAAGCGGCGAATCTGCGAAGCACCACGCGCGCCTGCTCCTGTCGGGACATAGATCACCACAGCCTCGTCGGTGTAGAGGTCCCGGGTGGCGGGTTTGACTTTATAGGTGGACCAAGTGTCTTCCATGCTGCCAGTCGAAATAAAAAGAGACACAGAAAAAGAGACACAGAGGGAGATAGAGGAGAAGAAGAGAGAAAGGAGGGTGTCCAAGGAAAAAAAAAGAGAGGGACGTAAAAGAATGATAGCCCGGCCGGGATTGGAAGAAAGCAGTGCTTTGTGTGGCACAAGCTAATATTGTGGGTGTTGCGCTATATTGCCATCGGGGGTGATCATTGTTGTCCTCTCACATTTTGTGTGCGGGTGTGAGTAGTTATTTTCGGGGTCGGCGACCCACTTGTTCCGTCCTATTACATTTGGTATATCCAAAGGCTAAACTGCCCATGGCATTAAAAAGAGGGAGAGCTCTGTTTCAACGCCATGTTCTACGAGAACAATAAAAATAATACTTTTGACAGTCAGAAATATACATACGTGTCTTTGCTGAACCAGCACATGCACACGAGTCCGTGACCGTCGTAACGCTATGACCTTTTTCATCAATCTGCAGTCCAGACCACACTATCCATGCAGTATCTACTACGCTATCCATGCCCATTGCGACTCCCGTATAACGTCTCCTGAATACGCTCTCGGCCATTGCCAATTTTGTTGAGCTCATTCATCTCCCATTAGGATGGGGGCCCACTCGAGAAGAGCGGTAGGACTTTTCCGAGGAACACACACACACTGGCAGTTCACGAATAATCACCAAATCGTGTGCAAATAGCCTGCATAAGACATTGGATCAAAATTTATCAACATGATCATGAGAGAACAGTAAAGAGCAAGAAGCATATGCAAACGCCAGAAAATAGGGAGATTGGTAGAGGTCCAACAAGCCCTCTTTGGCGTACTAAAACCACAGAGTTGGATATTGTAGGTGTGCCATACTTGGCTATACCCCCTCGCTTTATCTAGGCATTTGGAGCACACTAAGCATAGAGTACAAGGAATGTGTCCGTCTATCTCTCGGCCCTGTGTTTAGGCGTAGGCGTCGCGTCATATACATATGCGCAGAGACTTTCAGCCGAGAGAAAAGACAAGGATACATTCCATGTCTATGGTCATATATGCATATGGATTACTGTTGGAATCCATCACTGAGATATGTCAGCAGAATAAAGGACTCTTTTTTGGTTTACAGGTGGTTGTAGATATCAGACATAACTAACTCATGGACAGTGTGGACCTCGACAGCGGTGTGTGCAGGCACAAGAAGGAAATGATTATGATAGGATGAATATATAAATAGCGACGAAGCACCAAAGCCACAGGAATCTGAGTCGGCCCTTGTCAAGGCAGACGCAGACCGCCCCTTTACACAGACACACAGCTCTACAATATAATGGCCAGTCTCGCCAAGGCAGTACCACGCACCAACAACGGCACAGGTGCTTTCGTCCTCCAGTGCCGCACGCTTGTCTTCCAGTACTGCGAGCATTGGGGCTCGAACAAGGGCATGGTGTAAGTTGACTTGCTTAATTGGCACTTGGGGTGTCTGTTCTGTAGCTCATTATGTTCCATGCAGCAACTACCTGAAGAAGGACCTCGCCGACTTTGCACGGAAACATCCCCAGATCGAAATCAAGGTCCAGCCCCGTCCTAACCATCACCCTGTCGTTCGCGGCTTCTACTGTGAGTGTGAAGAGATCACGCCTTCGTGACAGGTGACAGGACTGACAATTAGGTGACATGCACTGCATGTGTATAGTGAATGGCCGTGAGAAGCAGATCTGCACGCGCAACCTGACGCCCGAACAGATTGCAAAGAAGGTGGAGCTGTTGCGTGACTCGAGCGGTGAAAAGATGAAGAACCTCGCCAAGAAGCCCGTGATTTCGACCACAGAGAGCGTCCGCGGTATCTGGTCTCCTTTCCACACTAACCCTCACACCATCTAAAAGGAAAAGTGAAGATCATTATGTCCTTCACCACTCCACGCACACGCACACACTAGCACACGCTTTCTCGTTCTCTTTTACGCATACAAACGCACACACACACGTACACATACATATGCACCTCCCCCATTGACACATTCCGCCTCTTTCTCCAGATAATACACATCATGTACAGCTCTTTTGTCCTATTAATGGTGCCATGCAATCCATATCGTATCATGGACTTCCCTCGATCTTTCCAGTGAATCCAGACTCTACTTGGAATGACGAGCGTTTTTCTCGTGTCCGACCTATGGTATCTAGTCCTGTCTAGAAGAATTCGCCGGTTTCCAACGGTTACCGTTCAGCGTGCTCTCAGAGAGTATCAAAATAACAGATACATGAATGTAGGATAGGTCAGGTAGTAGGTAATGCGTATGCCTGCCTGAGAAATGAACCTTTGTCATGGGGTTCCGCCAATTAGAACGAAGGGCCATATATGATCGATACAAGTTATATCGGTGACCTCAGTTGCACCTTGCTCGATCTGGATTCTATCTTCAAGAAGGCGCCATTCGTAAAATATGCCAGGTTGAAATCTACCGGTGGTCGAATGATGGATTTGATATGTACACACATAGCAGATAGGGTCTCAAACTCAAAAGTAGGTTAAAATGCAACTTTACGCTCCAACCTCATATTTCCATGGTATTTACCGCCCTGTATGCCAAATATACAGAAATAATGCCAGAGTCAAGGGACATGAATAATGGAAGCAAGACAGCTTGGTTCTACGTTCGTCCAGCATATTCTGTTTAAAAGTAGGATGCATGCAGATGGCTGGCAGCACGTAGAGTGTGTATCACACAACTGACAGATCATACACAGGGGATAAACAGGATCGCCTCTTTCTTATGACACCATATTCGGCAGTATGTCTGCGAAGCCAACAAAGAACACTTTTGTTCATATATGTAGGTAAGATGAGGAATGCCGGGCAATAGCGCTCTCCATAAACCTGTGAGCCGAGTGACAAAAAAGGCAACTTTTTGCTCCCAGTTCTTGCAAGTTGACATGAATCTTGACCAAGAAGCGCAGCTGCACGAATGGTTCGCCATGAAGGGTCATGAATGGAAGAGTGCATTTTATTGGCTGCATCTAAAAGGTATGCAGGAGAGAGAAGGGAAGACAAACAAAGGAATCTACGGACGAGGGTCCCGTTATAACATGTGGCGTGAGCGATACATACTGGCATGATTTGAGTTCAGTATTCAATATGCATTGAATGCAAGCCTGCATCTGGGATGCATTTTAAAGGCATGCAAGTGGACTATCATAAGCGTACGCAGCGGGGACAAGCGTCCGATGCACACGAAGCCCCACGACGGATTTCAGGAAAGAATGGAAGCGAAATAAAGGGCTTTCTTTACAGGAATTATTACTTTAGCTATATACAAAGAGGATGGAAGGCGTGTGGCTATGAGAGTAAGAGGATAAAGGGAGGAATGACATCATGGCACAGGAAGAGCGTCTTGTGAGGACGGCCTGCTGGTCATTTGCCTTTGGCCTGACTCTTCTGTTCGCCACCGTCTACGCAAGAAGCGCAAGGCACGGTAACCCGTGCTAGACGGGGGATAGGCATTGGAATGGTCTGGCGAGGACTGAGGAGGAGACGTGAAGAAGGCGAGGATGAGGAGCGCGACGATTGGCAAGTAGGTCACAAACGACTCAATGAGTATCCAGGCCTCCATCGATAGGTTGAGCCTGGACCCACGGGAGTCTATAATGATATAGAACAGCCACGCCTCCAGAGCCATGCCAAACACACTTATCCCAAGGAGGACGGGTGCAAGGCGCAGGAACCAGGAGCGCATGAATCGCAGATTAACGATCAGGTTGAGAATGATGGGCAAGAGGAGGAGCGTCACGCAGACCGCCATCTGCATTCGGGTGGGAGGGTCGTTGTCATTTTGGGCGAGCCGTACGCACAGAAAAGCAATGATGAGAATGATATAGAGGGCGAGGAGAGCGCTGTTAAGATAGGTGGTGGTCAAATGCTTCTTTGGGTGATGGTGGCTGCCAGCGCTGTTGATATCGTCAGTCCTGGTAGCAGTAGTGGTAGTAGTAGTAGTTGTTGTTGTAGTGGTAGTTGCAATGTTTATGTTGCTATCGTAATGGTGGATCGACAGCGACTGTTGTGCGACGAGACCGGCAAATAAAAGAATGGAGAAGATCGGTATTAAGTTGATCACTGCGCTGCGGTCGACCCAGACCACGACCGTGTCCATACGGTAGTCGCGTGCAAGCATCACAAAGTGTGCTATCGCGGCCAGAGCTGAGAACAGCAGGAACGATAGACTGAGTAGAAGCGTTCGTCTGCATCGAAAGGCGAGGGCCACTGCTGAAAGCACGAATACGACGCTGTATATCACCCATGCCGTCTCCGCAGGGTTGAGCATGGTATAAATTCAGAGGAAACGGCGATAAAAGAAAGGAAAAAGAGGTCAAGTGGGAAAAAAGTGGGGAAAGTGGAAAAGAAAAAAGGAAACAAGAAAGCAGAACAGAAAAGTATTAAAACCAAAACTAAAAAAATGTATGTATCTGCTTTAGCGTAGTGTGGATGTGTCTCGTATGTGAGAGACAGGCACAGAGGGTTGAATAGATTGATTGACTGACTATAGAGCGTGCACCGTCCATCAATGCCAAGCCAAAGATTTTTCCTTTCGTGGCAAGGCTCAAACGCCGACGCTCTCTATTTTCAATAATCCCGAAAAGGCCGAAAGATAACCGCAGAGACGTCGATCGTTATATGTGTATATAGGCACTTGAAGCAAAACAAAACAACAGAGGACCTGAGCTTGGCACAGTATAAGAGCTTCAATCTTATCGCAAAAAGGAAAAGAGAAGATAGACATAAACCGCTTGAGGATTAATTTGTATAGCGTGTATTAAAAGGAGGGGAAGCCTCGAATGAGACAAAAAAAACTTTTTTTTTCTTCAAAAATGGTAAATTTAAAGGCGCTCAATGATGACAGCAGAGGCTCCGCCACCGCCGTTGCAAACGCCGGCGGCGCCATACTTGGCATCCTTGTGCTTCAAGACTGACAGAAGCGTAGCAATGATACGGGCACCGGAGCAGCCCAGGGGATGACCCATCGCAACAGCACCACCAAATACGTTCCTGATACGACCAATATAATGAGCACCTCACGCATGTTCCTTCTATGGGTCTTCCACTTACACGACTTCAGGGTTGAGGTTGAGGAGCTTCATGTTGGCACACGCCACGACAGAGAAGGCCTCGTTGATTTCATAGTACTGGATATCCTCAGCCTTGAGACCAGCATGCTTGATCGCCTTGGGGATGGCGAGTGCAGGCGAGTCGGTGAAGAGGTTGGGGGCCTGCGCGGCATCGGCCCAGCCAGACACCTTCGCGAGCAGGGGCAAGTTGTACTTTTCGGCAGCCTCGCGCGAGACGAGGACGATCGCAGCCGCACCGTCCGAGAGCGGCGACGCGTTGGGTGCCGTAACGGTGCCGTCCTTGGGCTTGAAAGCGGGGCGCACCGCACGAAGCTTCTCCTCGTTGAGCTTGCCTACCTCGTCATCGACCTCGACGACACGGTCGGGCTTACCACGGCCACCCGAAACCGTGACAGGCACAATCTCGTCCTTGAACAGACCCGCGCCAAATGCGGCCTGGGCCTTCTTGTAGGAGTTGATGGCATAGTCGTCCTGCTGCTCACGCGTGAATCCGTAGCGCTCAGCGCATTCCTCAGCAGCCACACCCATGGCGTAGTTGTTGTACACGTCCGTCAGACCGTCTTTGACAACACCATCGACGACCTCGGTGTTACCATACGTGGATCCGAAGCGCTGCTTGGGGAGGTAGTAAGGCGTGTTGGTCATGGACTCCATACCACCCGCCACCACGATATCGGCGTTGCCCAGGATGATCGACTGCGCAGCCATGGAGACAGCTATTGCCCCAGTCGGTAAGTATCACCCCAACAAAAAAAAAAAGAAAAAAAATAGCAGAAGATGAGGTCTGACGTACCCTTCATACCCGACGCACACACCTTGTTGACGGTGGTGGCCACAGTGGTGTCCTTCAGACCGGCGCCCAGAGCAGCCTGGCGGGCGGGATTCTGGCCGAGATTGGCCGACAGAACACAACCAAAGATGACTTCCTCAACAGCCTCAGCAGGCAGGTTCACCTTCTTGATCGCAGCTGTCAAACACGTATGAGTTGGCCAATGGCAATCAATGAGTCAGTTGCAGTCTCTTTACCTTCGATGGCGATGGAGCCGAGCTTGGTGGCGGGCAGAGAGGCGAGCGAGCCGTTGAAACCACCCAGAGGGGTACGAGTCACGGCCGAGATGAAGACATCTAGAACAAGGAGATGACAGGTGAGTGACGAGAATAACGAGAATAACGAGTCTATAGCAAGTAGTGTATATGACGTACCGCGTTGTTGGGTCATGGTGTAGGGATGGAGGAGAAGAAAGAAAGAAAGCTAGAGGACCAGTCGTATGCCCGGGACCTAAAAAATGGTGTGTGTGTCTCTGTCCTTGATCCCGAATTCTTGTCTTTCCCGTTTGTCTGTGTTGAACGCCGCATCCTCTATTTTGCCACGATCACACGGACAGACGCATTTCACACCATAGCACACCCCTTATTTTCTTACTTTCTTTGTTCAGGTACCTTTTTTTTCCCTTTGTTTTCAGGACAAGAAATCATCAAGTTCTCGTTTATTATTATTTATACCCTACTTGAATATACGTATCATCCGTGGTTTCGTACGAATTTCATAGACCTGTCATTTCTACTCGTCCATAGTCCATGTGTGCCGGCCGTCTCTGTATTTTGTTCTTGAACAGCTTTTTCTGTGTTTACACAATTTAGGTTTACGTACCAACGGAGACGACGGCAGCAGCATCCAACTTTCCTGACCAGGCCCCTCAGACAACAGCAGTATGGCGCAGAATCTCAACTGCTACAGTAGATAGCTCTTGCGAACAAAAAGAGCAATGTGTAATCTTGGTGAGCCAAGTGTCTGGTAACCATGCTTTAGGCTAGAGAGCGGACTGATGTTACGACAGAAGGTATGCCCAAGACGTATGGGCGTGAATTGCCGACGGTGCAATCGAGCTGCAGAAGGAGGGCTGAAACGAATGAGCTTAATTCCCTCGGAGGGGGGGGGGTTTGCTTGGATCGACCTGTATGCTTATAGCCCACGACGCAGAGGGAAGCACACTTTCAATCGTTTTTATACTTTTTGTGCGCCATGACAGGATATGTCAGTCCTACGTTAAGTGGGTCCCCAAATATGGCTCAATCGCTCAGACGAGTGTGGGGAAACATCAGCCTTGATATACGCAGTGTCTTGCGTTGTGTCGATAATGATGTCCATCACGCGGTGAGGATGGGATGCGGCTTGAAAGCACGAGGGAATAAACAAAAAAGGGTTCTCCACTTCCTGCATTTGCAGTCATGGGTATGCTCCTCTTGATCTATATATCCACAATAGGTGCCGTATGTAAACCCCATAGTGAATACACATACTAGGAGAGCGCGCGGATGCGCAAAAGTGCGAGTGTGAGGTGTGCACGGACCGAAAAAGCGGAGGCGTTGCTTAGAAACGGAATCGTTTCACAAGCAAAATGGATTTGGGAGGTCATGTGCACACACACACACACACACAGAGAGAGAGAGAGAGAGCAAAGTAAAGTAAGCTCCTCCTCTCTCTTTTTCTCAAAAAAAACCTTCTTTTTGCTACAGCTATTGTTGGCCGAGCTTGTCACCATTGCCAGCCAACTTGTTCTCTCTTGTCTTGAATAGGTCATGTCACAGAGCATTGCTGCCTCAAGCACCACCGCCGCCGGTCTCTATGCTCCACTTGAACCCGACAGCCGCAAAAAGCTCTCTGAGCCGTGTGTTCCCTGTGGCAAAGTAAGAATCGCTCATTGACTACATGTTGGCTCATTACCTTCTTGGCGTCGCGGACCTTTTCCTGTTAGGCTCAGTTGACGTGTGATGGATGTAAGTCCTAAACGATACGACTTTCGAACCTAGAATTCACTCTCTCTTGTCGATTGTACCGTCAGTACGACCGTGCCAAAGTTGTTCGAAACGTGGGCTAAACTTCATTTGCGTCGACACCACAGCCGGGCGCAAGAAGACAAAATATAATCCTTCCACATCGTCTTCGTCTTCACTTGCCCATGCTGAGCAAAGTAAGCAGTAAAGCACCTTGCACTGTCGACACACTTGCTCAGATCACCTTTGTAGCGCTGGCATCTATCTTTGACCCTGCCACGAGTCACCCTGCTACAGCAGACGCATTATCCAGTCAAGCCGATCCAAATACCATGATGGGTAAACCGACCCGAACGCCTCGTTGAAAACGCACTCATTTTTCACCTAGATCAATTCCTCGATACTTCGCAGCTGCTGAATATGTCCCTGACCGACATGAGCTTTGGATCCGAGGCGGCCAGCCTAGAGTACGACTTTCTCTGCAACATGCTAGAGCTCCCACAGAACTTTTGGTCGAATCCAGATATCCCCTCCACTGCAGTGACGAGCACACCTGCCGCAGCAACTGCTGCAGCAACGACAGCTCCTATTACCACATCAACCACCACCGCCAGCAAACCTGTTCCAACCGCCGTATCCAATCCGACGTCAATAGCAACTGCAAATGGTCCTGTTCACACCAGTCATAGTAGTAGCACCGGTAGCACCCAGGGCTTTGTAGCAGGGGGGTTGGCGACCGCCGTACCGCTGCAACCGCTTGCGCCTGTGCCACCCAGCCATATCACACCTGCACCTGCATCCACCCTCATTAAAAGGGACAGCGTCTCCTCTGCCGGAAGCCAAAAGAGCTCAAGAAAAAGACCGCCTCAACGCACGCCCGAGATGGTCTACAACAGCGTGCGTCATCCCTTCAACTATGCCATTGGCTTTCACGACCTCATTCGCTACGTACGAGAAAAGTAAGTCAGCAGCACTTTCTTCCAGGGCTGACTGGACTGATATCACTGCGCTTAGAATGTCTCGGACAGACCTGATGCGCATCAGTCGATCCCTGGCCCTATTCCGGCCGTCATTTCTCGCCCTGATCATGAATTTGACCGAAGATGACTTGGTGTTCATGGAGAAATGCATCCAGCGGACCCTGCTCGAGTATGAGAAGCTCATTGGGTTCTCGGGCACGCCGACCGTAGTATGGCGACGTACGGGTGAGATTTGCTTGGTCGGCAAAGAGTTCTCTCTCCTCACCCAATGGCAGCGGGATACCCTGCTCAGCAAAAAAACATACATTTACGAGGTAAATGACATAAAGAAAATCCTGGATCTCTTTCTTAATGCGGTCTTTCTCATGTAGCTTATGGATAATCAATCCGCGGTTGAATACTGGGAGAAATTTGCCAGACATGCCTTTGACAATACCGACAAGGCATGCACCTATTCCTGCATCTTACGAACGCCCAACCTGAAACCAGTTCCTTGCACTTTTTGCTTCACCATCAAGCGAGACATTTTTGATCTCCCGAGTATCATCGTGGGCAATGTAAATCATGACATGAGTTGCTCTCCTGGCTTGGCTGACCTCTTTCATTTTTCATTTTAACAGTTTCTGCCCATTTTGAGCTAGAGCGCCGAGAATATCGTGAGGATCTCGTTATAGCTTGTACATACACCATTAACTAGCCTACGAGATTTCGTTCCAAGATCAGTTCTCGTGGACTACACTTCACTTTCTTTACATACCTAACGGCCGAAGCCGGGGTCGTCGATACGCACGCAAGGCGCGTCGGCCACTGTCTCATCTAAAACTGAATGCAAAATCACATTCAACAGTTTCTTACCGGTGGGAGTGGGGCAAACATTTGGCGCAAGGGCACATGTTTATGAGGGGGATTGTTGAAGGTGGTCCTGGCCGCCGACCGCTTAGGCTAGGTGACGCAAACGAGGGCGAAGGAGGAGGAAAGGAGGGCAAGCGGGTAGAAGCAAGAGCAACGGAGAAGCAAGAAAGAAGCGAAACTGAAATACCTGTTAATGTCTCATATAAAATATATAGACATGGATCTGTTTCACTTACAGGCAGAGAAGAGAAACCGGAGGAGAGGTGGGAAAGAAGACGGCAAGCTAAGCATACATCAAAAGGTTAATGATGTCTAAGACCGTGTACTATCGATGCTACAACTGATATCATGCACACCGGTGCAGTTGGGGCAGGCAGCCAGTGGCAGAGGAAAGAAAGACGAAGGAAAGTAAACGTGTGAGAAAACGGTCGTCTTTTACGAGAGAGACTCACATCGGTGGATTTCATGCAATTACATAAAGCGCGTCTGCCAATGGGAAAAAGACTCAGGAGAAAAAGACTTTGATGAAATTTGACGTCAGGTATCTTTCGCGTTTCGGACAATTCGTTGACCTACTTTGCTGTCACGTTTACCGAAGGACATAGGGAAAAAGACCTTAAGATGAACGTCAGGTACCGTTCACATTAAGTGATCTACTTGGCCAGACGCCCTGACGGGAATTGAAACCGGGTCTCCAGCGTTATGCAATTACGGATGGTACAGAACATACCATTTATTATTACATGATAGACGATAACACGATATAACTGCAGGACAAAGAGCCAAAGGCATATACATATTTTATAATCACTATCACATGGAAATATGTCGGCTCCAATACTGTATTTTCTTTTTTTTTTTTAAAAAAAAAAGGTTGCCGCAACTCCCGGAAGGCGTCTGCTGATAGTGAAGAAAAAAACATGCTTACAGATGAGGTCGTGTGTACACTTGGTCAGGTCGCCAAATTTTCAGGACCGCATCTAGCTTGCAAAAATATTCGCATTATCCTGGCCAAGCATGACAAACTTATGACACCGGAAAATGTTAACCTCAGCTTTACATGGTTGCCGCGACTACTTCAATGAAAGCTCACCGAAGACATATCCTTAGCTTACTGTCTTCTTTCCAGCCTCTCCTCCGGTCTTCTTCTCCGTTTGTGCCTCTTTCTCCTTTGCGCTTGCTTCCCTCTCACCAGAGTTTTTTTTCCCTCGCTTTTTCCTCTGCCCGTAAGGGAAACAGATTCATGTCTATACATTGAATATGAAACTTAACATATATCTCAGTTCTGCTCCTTTCTCGCTTCTCCTTTGATCTTCTTCCTCTCCGCTTTCTCTCCCTTCCTCCTTCTTCTCCGTTTGCATTCCTCCAACCTAAGTGATTGGTGGCCGAAAACACTGTTAGAACTCCCTCAAGGACATTGCCATAACGCCAGATGTCTGCCCCCGGTCACCAGTAAGTGTTTTGCAACTTGGTAATGTGTTACTGCAACTCGGAAGTGCATTCAGCTTTAGATAAATCAGAGGCAGCGCGCCATGAGCGCGCATCAAAGACCGCGGCCTCGGCCGCTTACGTATGTAAAAAAAAACGAAGTGTAGTCCATGAGAACTGATTCCGGAACGAAATTGCATAGGCTACTTACACTTGTAGTGAAAAAAAAAAGTAAAACGACTGGCTTTAAATAGTTGTGAATGTATTGCGTACGTAGGAATATCCCATGGAAGCAGATAATTGATATGATAGGGCTGTACAAAGTAGTCGAACAGGATATAACATACTGTTGCGAGCGTCATGAATTTTTCTTTTTGAAAAAAAGTGTATATATATCATGACTTGTACAGCGTGAGCAGGACTTGTACAAAAGGAAAGGCGTGTAGCGTTTTGTATGGAATAAATGAATTTAGGTGCATTCGTCATCGTCGTCCCCGTCTTCACAACCCTCGGTGCCGACGACACACCATTTGATAGGAATCACGCCGACCTTGGGTGCTTCCAATTTGTCGAAAATGACAGGCGTCATATCCAAGGAGCCTACATCATAGATGAATATGCAAAATCGCTGACGTGAAATATGATAGACTACGTACCTTTGTCGCAACCCGGGCAGGCATCGTTGATGGTTGCAAACACGCTCTTGCCCTTGTAAGTGATGCGCACCTTCTTGCCGCAGAACTTGCTCTTTTTGCTGGTGTCGCCATACTGCACGTGATTCTTTATGTAAAAATAGATAGAACACATTTAATTTTCATGCATTGACGCGCGCGTGTATGTTGTTTGTAATTATTAGCGATTGGAAACTTACCAATGCCACAATGTGGCTATTCTTATTTTCGCGAGGCCCACATGAACCTGATTATATAGATGATGCTCAGTGCTATGGATCATATTTCTTGCTTCATTTTTACCAATGGGGCCACCCTCACTGACGGGGTCGAAGAAGGTACCCAATCCGGAAAATGTGCCACTCAAGCTCTTGAGGACGTCCTGCGCAAGATGAGCCAAGGTACCAGCACCGCCTTTAGAGCATTTCGCACGCTTCACTGGCTGGCTATCCGTGAAGACAAGAAGCGTCACGAGGAGAATGATAATAGTTGCCACTTGTTTCCGGAACATGATGACGATGACGACGAGAAAATGAAAGGAAAGTGAAAAAGAGGAAAGGCAATCCTGTGGTTGGGATGGAAACGAGCACGAATAAAAAAGGAGGCGGGATGATGGAAGTTAGGGAGCAAGGGGACGTTGCTATCTGGTGTATGGTATTTGTTGTTGTGCGATGAATAGGGAGACGTTATCATTGCCAACCTTCTTTTTTGTTCACTTCCGTGGCTCATACACACACATATGCAATCCAAAGGTGGCAAGAACGTCTCGCATTTCATTTCGTCCTATTGGCAGGAACTCAATTATTAATTGGCTGTTGTCTGCGTGCACGTTCTCAGTGACCATTACCCTGTCTCTCGTGCATTCTTTTCGTAGCAGCCTAGGTCACTGAATGGCCACCCAAGCTCTTCAATGGAAAATAATGAATCGGCTGCTGCAGCAGCAGATGAAAGAAGCATCGGATCAAAGGACGAGAGCCCCTGAGCTGAGGTATCAGAAAAGTCTTCCAAAAAAAGACTGGTGCCCCGCAAAAGACAAGCAGAAGGCCAAGCCTACTACCGGATCTCTGTACTTGGATAACCTTCTAGTTTCCTCTTTTATTGTCGACACCACTGTAATAGAATTATGTTTGAGAACGCACGACGCTTTGGTTCATTTTCTGCCTATTGTCGCATGTACATATAGTTATATATTATAACAAACGAACCAGCTGGATGCAGCATCCTTTCGACTTGACTGACATGAAGTATGATCGGTCGACACACAAGTTGGGTTCCTTTGTGGCGGGGCATGTTTTTGATGCATGGTTCCTGAACCCAACAGAGTGGAAACTTGCCAAGATAATAAAGGCATGCCACATGCTCTTTTTTCTGGACAATCCTGTGTTTTATGATAAACGCACCAAATGATGCTAAATATTAATAAAACAAAATGAAGGCAATGGTTTTAGCGCGTCGTGGCACGCTTCTCTATGGAGAGGGGAATCGCATGGACGAGTGGATAGCGAGACTCAAGTGGTCATTTTTTATCAGGAGAAGGGCTTGGTACAGCAAGAATCCTCATTTTAAAATTTAGGCTTCTGTAAGGTTAGGATAGATCATCCTCTTTGACGATTCCCCGATAACAAGGAACCTTCATGAGGTTTTAAGGACTTATCTGCTTTGATTGTTAGGACTCGTATGATGGTGTGGATAGGCGCAAGAAGTAGACATGTGTTGTGTTGATTACATACATATCTCTTTTAAGTTTCTATATATCTTAGAACGCACTGTAACCTAACGACAAAAAAATAACGATGCATGGTCTGCGGTGCTTATCACAGCGCAAGGAAATTGAACGTTGAAAAAAAAAAGTGGGAATTTGCACGAGCGCCAGCTTGAGAGCATGGTGAGATATTTTTATTGGATGTTCCATCGTCTTATCGGGGTTTCGATAACCATGAGCATGAGGTGGGGTCGCCAACCACCCACTCGTATTTTTTTCTTCTTTTTGTTTTCCTATTGATCAAAAACTCGAGACGATGCGATTACGAATCTTGGTAGCACTTTTTTCTGCTGATTGTATTTGGTGTACTTGGATTTGCACCTGTGCATTTGCACGAGGCGGTGAATGACAAGGCACTCCACTTTGGTGCGTTCTTTGTGTTGGCCGTGTGCGTGTAGTTCTTGTGGAATCTGTCCTACAAGCGCAGTCTCGTGCTGGCCTCGGTTGTCTTGTTTAGTGTCGCTCTGCCCGGCGCATGAAATCGATCGACATCTTGACAGGGTTTGCAGGCATATCGGCCGTGCTATAAAGTCGCGACTTCTTGGGCAAATCGGTGGGGATTTGGTCTTGCGCGTCGCTGCAATTTTTGCGGACTTGATTGCTCTCTGCCAAAGCGCTTGCAGTCGACGCCAGTGCGGGGCCCCTTGAGGGTGTCGTAGGCCCCGACATTGTAGCGGTAGAGTGACCGGTATCTGAGGCAGAGCCTGGCTTGCTCGTGATGGACTGGGTGATAAGCTGCGCTTGTCGTTGAAGGAAGGCGCGTTGGGCTCCTGTTCTGTATGCTTAGCTTTAACTTCTTCCTTGGTTTCTTCCTTGGCTTTTCGCGTTGCTGGTGGTACGCTTGCGGTCCTCATAAGCTGATCTCACCAGGATGGGGCCTCTTTTTGCTCGGCCTAGCAGATAAACAGTCTTGTCGATGGAAATCGTGATATGGTGCATAAAATCAAGCTTGTACTTGTCACAGAGTGCTTGCACCGCTTGACGATTGGAGAAAAAAAAACACATTATGACGTCCTTCTTGCGGCGCGCTTCCGTGCCCGATGTAATTGGTCCACCATTCAGAGTCGGTATGATAAACCGGCCGAACATTGAAGAGCAGAAAACCTCGTAGATGGCGGCAGGTTCTAGCTAAAGGGCATGTACATCCAAAGGTTTGACGACACAGTAATCGCCGGTGAACTTTGGGTATGTGTAGATTTATATCCAGCTTGTAGTGATAGCTAGCAAAATAGGTACAGCAACTTATTGGACGCACTAGTATACTGATGGTTTGAAGGTATGCTATATATTCTTTGTCATGTCAATTCTGCATTTTGTCTTCTGACAGCATGCTCTTATCTCCAGTATGTATTGCTTACAAGCGAGATTACTGTTGTCATAGCCATAGCCGTTGATTTTAGTGGATGGACGTAGATGTTCTTAAGCACCGAATATGCTGGATATGTGTGTTGTATACATGCGAGCACCTGTTAAAACACTGCTTGATGTGTATAAGAAGAAAACATTAGCTTGACAGTTGCTGCCTCTGCAAGGAACATATGGTTTCGGGCCCTACATCAATCGTTTCCCTGCCGCACGAGGCTTCATCATATCCTGCCAACGGCCTTCCTGTCTTGCACTTGCCCTATATATGCCTCTTACATCCCGACAATCTGGATCATTTTCTATATGCCTGTCCCCTCAAATGGCCTATTTGGCGTCGGTTATGGGCCGGTCTGTTCCTGGAACAGGCTTCTCCGGCAGCCAACCGTCGCGCCAATCCGTCTCCAACCGCCAACCACTAATGCAAGGTGTCTGGAATGCCCACTGACGTCACGTCTTCGATGCAGTTCGACTCTGTCGTCTCCCTCATACACTAGGCATGCACCCGTGCTCGTCAAATTTCTTTCGAGCCTCCATAATCCCGGCGCGCTTTCTCTTCTTATCCTCCGAATAACACCGAAAAAAAAAAGAAAAGAAAAGGAAAGAGAAGAAAGAGCAAGAAGTATGGAGGTGCAGCCATAGTAAAGTATCCCAATCGAAACCTCTTACTCTCAGCGATGCCCCAGGCCGCTCCTACCCTGTTTCCTTAGTATCCGCGTGGACAAGTCTTCCGCACCTTTGTATACACCTCTCACTCCGACATGTACTGCAAATAAAGTTGGACAGTTGTCCCAATACAAAAAGACATCAACTGTTCAGGAAAATCCGCCTTGTGACCTGTACAGGGCGTGTATTGTAGCTCTGAACATACTGTATTTCGAGCAATGTAATTTTGCTCTGCAGCAGGATAATAAATAAATTTTTACCTTATATTGTGTAACCACTGATGCTGCTGTTTCATTTCAAACCTTTTCATCATAAATCTTACATTTATCTCATACCATTGGTAATGTTTCTATTTCTCTCCTATTTTATATTCCTCAAATTGATATAGACTTATTCTCACTTTTCCTCTCCGTCCTGGCAGTCTCGGGAACCCACATGCATGCTATGATTGTCGACAGCTACACGTGTTTACTATAACAAATCCTTGTACCTGATTTCATTCGACTCGTGTGGCAATATTTTAGCTCAGTCCCATCTACCATCAGCCAGTATCTCTATCTCGAATGCATACCTGCAATACGTGAAATGGCAAAATCTGTTTGGATACTATCACTACTGTCGTGAATTGCATAACAGTGCGGATCTAGATAAAAGGATATGTACTGCTATCGCGATATGGGTCTCAATATATCGTCAGTGTCGTACCTTATAGAAGAGACTCGTCATTGTCCCTACGAATGCATGGCTGATATAAGTGCCAAGTTGTAGCAAATTTCGAAGAAAGTGTGCACAGTTAGAGCATCTGAAGCTATACTTTCAGCGCGTGAAGGCGTCTCCAAGTAAAGGGCATGCGTATGGGAAATGGAATGGCCAGAGGTTCCAGCCATCGAACGCTTGTGGTACATACGGCCAATTTTACCATGGTAATTATTACCATGGGCCGCACGCGGCACCTTGTACGAAGCGACATTCATTTCCGACTGACCTTTTTTTTTTTAATCCAAGACACACAAACCGATGTAATTCATGTCTCCCGTTTCCCATCTGGAGGGGATACAGCATCTACTCGGTCAAAGTCAACACGTGAAAATACCAGGAAACGTAGATGCCTCGCTCAATATGTACAGTATTCGCGGTTTACCATGGACGATTCTCTTCAGCAACGTGACACAGCTGCATGCAACCCTAGATATGCATCGCTGAATTTGTTCATTGTTGCGGTTTTAGTTAAAGATTACACAGCATAGTTCTATATCTTATGTGCAAGGAGCTTTGTACGAGCGCCGGAAATAAAAAGTAGGTGATAAGACAGGGAATACGAGCACGGTCTTTGCTTATGAAAAGAGAAGTAGCAAATCGAATGAGCCTCTCTTTCTTTATTTTACTGGTGTAACGGGTCACTTGTCTAAAATGGAGCAAGAGAGAGAAAGATGGGTGCAGGCATGTAATAGATATCATGGAAGAGTGCGCGCGGACGGACGCGAATGAAGTTTCTGGTAGAACAGTAACGGTAACGAAGGAAAGCTACCGCAATTTTTGTCATCGTTCAGATAGCGATGATGAGCATATTTAATTAGAATTGTACATAAATCTAATGTTGGCGGGTTGGAGGTTCTAGAGGACCCCTTCGCTAGGAGAAGGTCTTAGGAGAGCACGTTTAAACAGCCATGATGAGCGCACGGCAAAAAAAAAAAAAGTGGTGAGGCATGACAGGTCTGTGGTCTGGATCCCCATAGCATGGATTGAACGAAAATATTCTCGTGCGAGAGAGTGATCCGGGTATAACGAGCGTTTTTTTTTAGCGATGGATAAGGAACAAAAAGGAACGCAAGATAGAGACAGGAGGCGAGACCCCAGTAGTGGCATTGGCAATAGCAACGTGATGTGTGCCCGGTTCAGGCAACAAGGAAGGCCCCAAACCACATTTGGTGGCGACACAGATATGGTGCCACAACGAAATTGAGTTTCCCGACCGACAGGCTTTTTTGTATTCCAATCACCCAAATGTCGACTTTTTGCTTTGCCCATATCTTTTTTTTTTTTTCTTCTTTTCTCTCTCTTTCCCTGTTCTTTTACAAGACACGCCCGTTCTTTTCTTTTACTCTTTTTGCTCGGCCCTTCCCGCTCCTTAAGGACCCCATTCCTCCTTCCTTCATGCGTTTGTGAGGCAGCTAGATGATTCACAGGAACTCACTCAACAGCGTCTTTGCCCGTGTCCTGGTCCTGATCTTTGTCTCGGCTCTGCTCTTCAATGCTCATCCTGTGTTTGCCGCTGCAGAGTCCTCCGATGAGGATACACAAGTAGCTACAGCTCAGGTACAAAGAAAACTTTCTGATCTGCATTTAAACGAAACTCCTCCTAATTACGCCATTTTATACTTGCAATGTTCCAGAAAACGCACGCGTCGTCTTCGGATACGTCCTCTGCAACCCATCATCATTCTTCGTCCATCACCCATCACTCCTCATCCGCCTCAGCCTCCACCTCTCTTTCCAAAACGACGCATTCATCATCCCACGCTTCGTCGAGCACTTCTTCGTTGGATTTTTGGGGCAAAGTCTCGAATCTTTTTCACCACGGAAAAGAAACACCGACATCTTCTGCACCTGAATCAACGCGTTCGTCCTCCACCGACGAGAACGACAACACTGCTACTGCTACTGCAACTGCAACTGCTACCGATCATCACTCCTCCAGACCCACACACGCCTCGTCCAAAACAGCAAGCGAAGACGAATCCAGCTCTGCTCATGCTGAATCGTCCACTCACCACCATGCCAGCTCTTCCAGCTCTTCCAGCTCTTCTTCTTCCACCGACTCCATTTCTTCAGCCAAAGAGTCTTCCACTACGAGCCATGCGGCCTCATCGCACCTGTCCACGGGTCACTCTAGCCATCCTACAAAGTCTGCTTCTGCGTCGACGACGGACGACGATGGTATCTTGGGCGGTCTGTTCTCTCACGAAAAGACCAGTACATCCACAGCAACCAAAACAACAACATCTGCCCGTCCGAGCACAACGGCAGCCTGCGACGATGACGCCGAAGACTGTCATGCTTCCATAGTCAGCAGTGGCAAGAGTCACAGCAGCTCAGCTACTGCCGTGTGTGATGACGACAGCGATGACGACTGCAAGACGGCCTCCAGAACCGCCATGGCCAGCGAAACCGTTACGGCGAGCAAATCCTCCAAGACCACGACGGCGAAAAACACTGCATCCCCGCTGATATGCCTTGGCCTCTTGGATGATAAATGCGACAGCAGCACGTCCTCATCAACCAAAGCAAGCACGTCCTCGTCGACCAAAGTAAGCACGACCAAGCATGCCGCCACTGCAACTGCGACTGCGACTGCGACTGCGACCGACACTGACACTGACAATCCTCTTGTTGGCACGAGCGGCTGCCACTTGCGTACCGACGGCGTCATGGTCGGTTGCTCGGATACTAAGCCCACTGCCACCGCTGTCACCACTGCTCACAAGACTAAGACCAGCGAAGCGTCGGACAGCGACTCGCTTATCACGGCCATGCCCACAGCATCGTCCGATCATTCGTCGAAGAGCGAGACAGACACGCGCCCCGTCACGACTGGTCCTCATCACAGCTCTGGAGACAGCAGCAACAGCAGCAGCGATCTTCTTTCGTCCTCTGCCTCACGTTTCATGACCGCCTCCTCCTCCCTCTCCTCAAAAGCGCATCACACCCCTTCGAATTCCGATGACAGCTGGTCATCCTCGTTGAGCGACGATGTCTCCTCTCGGCCCATGACAGCAGCGTCGCCTACTCCTCACCACCATCAGTCATCCGATTCCGACAGCGGCTGGTCTTCTTCCTTCAGTGATTTTACCGCTTCCTCCACCTTGGGTGCTGGCAGTGTCACGTTGAGCAGCGACGAGTCAAGCATTACATCAGAGCCGACCGAATCCACGGATTCGGCTGAGGCAACCGAAACGACCGAGACGACCGAGACGACTGAAACGACTGATACAGCCGAGGCGACCGATACAACCGAGGCGACCGAGACGGTGACGCCCACGAGTTCAGAGTCTTCAGATACGACGACGAGCACCACGACCACGACCACCGAAGACCATACGCCCACGTCGTCTGAAAAGCACACGTTTTCGCCCTCGTCTACATATCATTACCAGACCTACACATGGCTCAATACGTTCAGTATTCCACTTGGAGAGTCGTCTTCAACGACAACAACAAGCACCGAGACACCCACGCATGATACCTCGTCTCCAACCGCATCATCGGACACAGCCACGTCAAAGTCAAGTGCCTCTTCCTCCTCCTCACCCTCGCCGTCCTCTTCGGATGACCTTCCCCAGTACATTGCGCCCAACGTCAACGCCATCATCCCCGATTCGAGCAATATCGTCTCGATGAAGTTCAACTACCTTTCGTACCCCCAGATGGTGAACGACGCGTTGCTGACGGCCGAATTCGTCCAGGCCCTGCCTGCTCTGATCAGCAAGTCGCTCAATATCTCGGCAGACGACGTAATTGTGGTCACGATCACGACCGCAGACAGCACGAACAACAACAAGAAGCGTGACATCCAGTCGAATGAGTCAACAAACAACTCGGGTGTCATCGTCTCGTTGGCGATCCCGAGTGACAGCGTCACACCCCTGCGCCAGTTGATCTCCACGCCCTCGAGTGAGCTGTATGATGCGTCAAACGGCCAGATTGCGACGCTCATTGACAAGTCGTACTTTGTTGCTGGTAAGTTTTTTTTTGTTTTCTTCAATAGGTCTATACGACAATTTTTTTTGCCTTCTTGCTCATACTCGAGATATCCTACCAGATACGAGCGCCAGTGGTTCTTCGTCGGCTAACGGTGTCCAGGATCCAAACAGCAACACGAGCGGACAGCAGTCCAGTAATGGTGACACTTCCAACAAGGGCGGCAAAGGAGGATTGTCCACGGGCGCTATTGTCGGTATCGCCGTTTCGTGTGGTGTCGTCGTCTATGCGGCTGCTACGATTGTCGTGGTGCGGCGGTATCGCCAACGTCGGGCGGCGCGTGAAGAGCAAGAGGCTGCACAGCATCAGGTGTTTGCCCAGAGTATCTCGGCGCCGATCATGCAAGAGAACTCGCTGGGGTGGACCTCGACGGGAGTCTCCTCGCCATCGCCCTATCCGCAACACCAGGCCCACCCTCCTCCGCTCGCGAGCACTTACCACCATGCATCCCAGTGGTAGAAACGTGTCCTGCGTCTGCTTTTGTTCTTTTTCTTCTCTTCCCTCCTACCTGTCTCGTCTTTTTGTAACACTAGTTGAACTAAAATAAACCCACATACTCATACAACTCCAATGCACAACATACACAAGACATACGTTCATTATATACAAATCTATCGTGACATGCAGCATGATATATATTGAAGGGATGTGTGTGTGTGCGTGTGTGTGTGTGTGCGAGCGCGTATATGAATGAAATAGGTCTAGAAAGAAAGAAACGAACGGAAAGGAAGGAAAGAATAAAAAAGGGCAAATATACAAATCTATGAATGATGCGGTGCATTCTTCTGCATTCTATCCTCGCGCCGTTCTTCGACATCCATCAGGCGGTCCCAGTCCTTGCGTTGATCAGCACGGATAATGTCAAGCGACTTGAACAGCTCGAGTCGCTCGCACGCCTCCATGGCCAGCGAGTAGGAGGTCAGGTCAGGCTGCACGTTCTGTTCCTTCATCTCGTGCCAGATTTTCATGATGGGTGCGTAATCTCTTGCCTTTTCCAAGGCGATCATGATGGTATTGTAGACAGAGACGGACAAAACGGTGCGTGCGATGCGTGAGTCCTCATAGATGCGCATGGCAGCTCGCACTTGACCGGCATGCACGAGCGTGTTGATCATGATGGCGTAGCTGATAAAGTCGGGCTGAATGCGTCGTTTCATGGCATAATAAAGCTTGATCATACTCGTCATCTCGGGCGTCATCTCGGGCTCGAGGTACAGCGTGCTTCCGTAGGCCTTCTTGGGCTCCCACGCCGGGACGTGCTGGACCGCTTTCGAAAGAAGGGCGAGATAGTTGTTGTAGCTGCGGATCTCGGGAGTGACACGCAGGCTGGCCATCTTTTTCCACAACATGTTGCCGAGATGGACATTCTCCTCCACATTGCCGTCCTCCATGCGTGCCAGGAGACCGAGGAGCGCGTTGAAGGTGTACTCGTTTGGATTGACCCGACGGGCCTCCATGTCTTTCAGAATGTCGAATGCCCGTCGAATGTCCTTGTCCCGCGCGCATGCCTGGATCAGCGTGGTGTAAACGACCACATCCGGTCTCAGTTTCCGGTCGAGCATGTCTTTATAGAGATCAAAGACGTTCTCCACCGGTGACTGGATATCTTTGAGGACCGAGTCCATAACGATGCTGTAGCTGGTCCGGTCGGGATCGACGCCGTCTTTGAGCATGGTGTCAAAGAGGTCTTTGGCTTCCTTGAATTGGTTGTTCTTGATATAGATAGAGAAGAATGTATTATAGTCCCGCACCGCTGGCTGGACGCCCAGCTTGTGCATTTCTTTCAATGCGTCAGCGGGATTGACCCCCATGGCTTCGTAATGGCTTGCATTGATATGCACATCGGATTTCTGCAGATCGCGGTATATTCTCTGGTATTGTTGCGGTTTGCCGTGTGTCTTGAGGAGAGAGAGTAGCATGTGGTAGGTGGCGCTGTTGGGCTCAACGTTGCGTTTTTGCATGATTTTGTAGACGGCAAGCGCAGCCTCGGGTTCACGGACTTGGCGGTAGGCGTTGATCATGACATTGAATAAGCTCACATCGACGGTAAAGGCTCGTTTCAGGGCCGTCACAAAGTATCTCTTGCTGTTTTCAATGTCGCCTTCGGCAACAAAGGACTCGAGCAGGGCTTGGTAATACTCGCTCGAAAAGATCCACATGTTTTGCTTCGCCAGAGTCTCATACAGGTCGATGATGGCTGCCACCTTGGAGCTCGATGGGACCTCTTGCATGCGGACACCGTGGATCAAGGTGCGGATCGTCACGATGTCGGGCCGGTAGTTCGACTTGACCATGCCGTCCACGACCAGTCGAGCCGACCGCACGTCGCCCATGCTACAAAAGACGTGCACAAGCATGTTGCAGCCACGCTTGAACGTCCGCGGGTCCATCTTATTGTCGTGCACAGCACGCAGCGTTTTTTGGAGGTGCTCCACCGCGGCGTCGCCTGGCAGATCGCGTTTGATGCGACCACAGAGCAGAATGTAGTCTTGATCGAGAAGCGTCCGATTCGCTGCCAGGGCATCCGTGAATTCCTTCCAGAGGGGCTCGAAAGGCTGATCAAAGTTGAGAATGGGTTTTTCGTAGAACGTATCCGAGGCTGCCTCCGGGGATTTTTGTGCGCCAGTCGCAGAGTCATGTTTCCCGGACGACGACGAGGCAAGCGACGATGCAGAAGGGGGCGAGGGTGCTTTAGCAAGATCCACCTTGTGTGCATTGGCTGCTGGTTCGGTCGTCTGAGGCTTGTGTGCGGTGGATTGAGCACGGCAAGCAAAAGTGGTTCTGGGTCGAGTCGATCCAGGGCGGCCCAAACGCTGAAGGGCGAGACCTGACTGTCGACAACAGTGTCTTATTAATGACATGTTACTTTGTCGAATGAAGTATATAAGAAAACAGCCAAAAAAAAAATATTTGTTTCTCTGGGCTTTCCTTTTTAGTGTATCGTCCAAAAAAGGGAGACAGGTCGGTTGTTATGCCATGATTTGAGTTGCATACCTGGCAGCGGTTGAAACAACCCTCCTCCCCGATACCTTAACTCTGGGTTATTTATATCAATTATATAAAAGTAGCTAAACCGCAGACGCCAGTGAGCTGAACACGCGCTCCTATAATGGTAACCCCTCACGTCATTATCACATCGTGCGTTGCCTATTTCCAACTTTTTCTTTTTCTTGGCTTATAGATCAATAAGAATAAAAGGGGATGCTCTATATAACATGTACAGAGAGGAGTGTATTTACATTGCCACTCTTAGCTCACAGCAACAGTGCTCTCGCTAGAAGGCTGGCTATCGACCTCGGGGATGGGAGACAATAAATGGCCGCAAGTGGGTGGGCGACGGTAGCTGATGCGTCGTTGCCGTTTGATAGCCGACGGTGGAGTTGGATCCGAGAAACGCATATCTTGCAACATTCCGGTCGACCATCGCTTCGGTCTATGGTTCTCTGCAATGACCAACCGCTCGTCTACTAATACCATTGACGATGCTAGTGCTGTTTCGATGCAGTGGAAAAGCAGACATTGTTGGTCTTTGTCCTCTTCATCCTCTTCCATATCCGCTTTGTCTACGGCGAGATGATCCTTGCTTCGCTTCGCATTCATATCTTTGATAGCCGTATCAGGCGTTTGTGAGTGCCCGTGATGCTTGATGCGAGCCGTTGTCGGTGCCCAGGTACGCCGCTTTCTCCCGCTGTTCTTGCTCTTGTCGTCGTCATGGTGCGATTCGCTCAGATCCTCTTTTCGACCAAAAAGGGATACGCGGCGATTCCGTTTACAATAGTGTTGCGCCCCTCCTCGTCGTTTTTGTCGTTGCTTTTTCCACCAGTCCACGAGCACAAAGAACATACTGTCCTCTCTAGCAAGAGAGAGCAAGAGAGAGAGATGAGAGTGAGAGAAAAGTGAAAATTAGGAGAGCGGAGGCGGAAAAGGGCAGGAATGCGGAAGAAGCAAGCCGGTAAAAGAGAGAAAGAGAGAAAAAAACGGATGCCAAACGGTTGAGAAAAAAATGCAGAGACAAAGGGTATGAAAAGAAGAAAAGGAGCGGACAACGCAGTCAGGAGGCATTTATGTTCCATGGCTCGCCACATTTCATATGCAAAGTCGAAACTATGCACGTGGTCTCACTCTGCACTTTTTGAAGCTATACACAGATATTCCGGCTAGCAGTGGTATAAAAGTACCAAGATATCCGTTTGCTCATGGCTTCGGAGCACTTGGATGACTGGAAATTTGAAACTCCTCAACCAAACTGCAGGAAGTTGCAGTATCGTCCTACATATGGCGTATTCACTCTATGGGTACTAGGCGGCCGAGAAGCGGGGAGCAATCCTGATTTCAGGTCATTACTTGACGTGTATACCAAGTATGTCAATATTCCCCAATCTCGTCATATTCAGTCAGCAAGAGGGCAGGTAATCGCTCATTTATCCTGGTCGAACGACGGACAATCGCAAGAAAGCAAAACCTCATGCACCCCGGCCACTCGTGTTGTTAGCAATCGCATCAGTGCGCGCACGGATTGACCTTTGTGAGGAAAGATATAGCCCAGACTGCTTGCGACTAAATTGAAAATGGGATCGTCGACTAAAGACCGCGACGGCGTATGCATGCAAGCGCTATAGGGATTGTCATGCAGATACAAGCGAAAACAGTTACTGATCACCCGGGGTATCGGAACCTTCGGACACATGCATGTTACGAGAAGACGGAAATCCAGCCAGATGCGCAGAGTCGAGATTGTGGGGATGACATGGGCGGCATTTATGCTACTACAGTCATCATGTCACAGTTATCATTGACCCAAACACGATACTGGATTGTGTCTAATATCCATTCCATTGCATAGCTGTTCTTATTTTTTCGATCTTGTCAGTCTCTACTATACATGTTGCTCACCTTTTTGGTTCACCCCGAGTTTCATAGGGTATGTGTCTCATTTGTCCTGACCTGACCTTCAATGTGTCAGGTCGGAGAACGAGGGGACGCGCGGAGGACGCGGACACGGACACAGGGACGTACGGAATACTGCATCGGAAGACCGAGAGAGAGAAAAAAGATTTCCCGTGTAGGTCTGTTTTTCTTTTCCTTTCTTTTAGGTCGAATGGCTCTTTTTGCCTGAAGTGTGTACATCAAGTATGATAGGCACAGAGCAAGCGATTGGCCTGAAGCTTGCTGGCGAATTCTTTCTGGAGGCTTGGGCAATAAGGTGGTGCAAAGTTGAAGAAAAGCGTTCCACAGGGATGCCACGCGCATGGAACCTTTTTTTTTCTCATCTTGACAGGGTAAAATAATGCGTCACGCACACCGCATATGTAAAACTTTTTAGTTTTGGCAATAAGCGCTCCCCATCTCGTGTCCCTTCTGATCGAAAGGATTCCTATTCACTTTTTGCATTTTTTTTCTCTTTGTCACATTGGCACTGGCATAAGGTATCTATCCTCTTGATTTATGTCATAAGCATGTTTGTATCACATCGTCATCGTTGCTCTGGGTGATGAAAACGTGGTCATGTTTAGCTTAAACATTGGGAGACCCCAAAATAAAAAAATTCAGGTCTGGTCCCGACGCACAAGCGCACATACACGACGGTCAAAAAGATAAAGTCCACTTTCGGTGCATTGTTGACCCTTCTTTTTTTCATATTCTTCTGCAGATTATCATACAGACGCCACCAACATCTTGATGATGTACCTGATTTCATTGTTATTGTTGCTTGGTTATCATCATGCACACGCGCAAAAACCACTGCTGGCAAGGACGCCGCCCATGGGATGGTGTGTTTGGATATATGAATATCAACGGTATCGTGTAAGCTGACTGTTCAGGAACTCGTGGAATAAATACGGTTGCGAAATCCACCAAGACCTCATCAAAGACACCGTAAATGCGATGGTCGATAGAGGTATTAAAACAGGGACACATGTTTCAAAGACAAACCAACACACTCGACAACTTTCAGGGTTCAAGGCGGCCGGATATAGCTATGTCAACTTGGACGACTGCTGGCAGTCTACCGAACGCAATGACAATGGCACGATCCTCGTTGACTCAATTGCATTCCCGGACGGCATGAAAGCGCTTGGTGACTATATCCATGACAAAGGTATTTTTCAATTGATTCATACAAAGTCCTCACTGACGCACAAAAGGCCTACAGTTTGGTATCTACAGCAGCGCAGGCCGAAAGACATGTGCAGGTATGAAATGAAAAAAATATAAAGAAAAGGTTACACAAACAGCAATGCCAAAGCGCAGACACCAAAAATATAGACCGATGTTTCTTAAATAGGAAGAATGGCGTCTCTGCATTTTGAAACGCAAGATGCCGCCAGCTACGCTGAATGGGGAATAGATTACCTCAAGGTATGACCCTTTTTCTGATCCAATCAGCAAAACAAAAAAAAGGAAGAGATTGGACGGCCTCGATAATGACTAGTATGAGGGACTAAAAAATTCAATCCTTTTTTTTCCAACACATTCCATTATTTAGTACGATAACTGCAACTATGACGAAGGCTTGGCAGCCGAGTCCCGGTTTCAGCAAATGCGTACTGCCCTCGACGCTACAGGACGCGATATCTTTTATTCTATTTGTACCTGGGGTGTTGGTAAGATATAAAAAAAAAGGGCTTTGGGGAGGGGAAGATCCCGTTGCTCGGTCGCTGACGCTCTTGATGTAGAGAATACGTGGGAATGGGCACCGCGTGTAGGTCACAGTTTCCGAACGCACGACGATATCTACAACGGATGGAAATCAATTGTGGAGATCCTAGATGTACACGCCAAAGTAGTTCATTTAGGCGGTGCGGGCCACTGGGCAGATCCCGACATGCTCGAGGTACGTTATGCCATGCCGGCGTAGCACCGGATCAGAAAATAGATATTCTTTGATCCAGAGACTCATCATCGCGCCTTTCTATCCCTTTCCCTATTGTATATAGATTGGCAACGGGAAACTCACTATCGAGGAATCGCGTACCCACTTTTCACTTTGGGCAGCCATGAAGGCGCCCCTCATCCTTGGTAGCAGCCTCAAGGACATGTCTCCCGAACTTTTTGACATTGTTACACACGCACAAGTCATCGCAATCAACGTAAGTTACAAATGCCCATAGGCTATACTCCATATTAGTCTTAGCATCCTCATAAACACACAAAAAAAAAAAAAAAAAAAAAAAAATAGCAAGATGCACTGGGCGTGCCTGCCACGCGTTTGCGTCATGCTCGGCACGACCACGATGTATGGGCAGGCCCGTTGTCAAAGGGCAGGGCGGTTGTGGTCCTCATCAACTTCAAGGGCTATCCTGTCACGTTCACCTTGGATTATCTAGATGATTTCTATACCGGCGCGACAGCCACGTTTCATGACGTATGGAAGAATGCTACCCATCGGCTGGACCAGAAAGCCAACATGACGCTCACCCTCCCTGCGCACGGCTGCGCCCTGCATGTACTGGCAAACGGCACATGGAACCCGCAACAGACAGGATCGGCTAGCCTGCCCGAGTCCCGAAAAGACGATCAAATCAGTCGACGCTACGAGGCAGAGGATCTCGCGAACCAAGTTCATGGTTTGGCGCGACGCAAGGGCTGCCAACTGTGTTCAGGAGGAGCCTATGTGATGGCGATCGGTAACGTCAATCGACCCCAGACCGGATCCGTCACCTTTCGCAACATCACTGCCTTGGCCGCTCCACAAAATACCACACAGCGCTTCCGGCTGACCGTGCGGTATCTCGATTGTTTCAGCTGGAGTACGTGTGGTGACTTTTTCACGCGTCGATGGCACACGCAGATCCGTCTCGTCGAGGATAACACCACCGTCTCACTGCTCCGGGTTGCCCTCAAATCCAAACGTAACCCGACTGTGGCCGGTCTTTACACGGCTGGAGTGCGACTCGTTCCAGGCAGGTCGTATGACATCACGTTCGAGAACCCAGAGGATTATGGTAAGTCTTATGCCGTCCAAGGAGAGCAGCGGCAGAAAGAAAATTTCGGGACCTGTGTATCTCATGATTGGACGCTTCGCCCCATTTCTAGCTGCGAGTATCGATTATATGGAGCTAACGCTGGAAGGCGAGGACGACAGTGCATCCGCCGGTCTATTTTCAGTATCTGGGTCGCATGATCCTCTTGCAGCATACCGTAGCCATGTTCCCCGGATCCTAGCCGATTTTGGCTGGGAGTTTTTCTTTATTCTTGTCGCACTGAGTCTGCAAGGCTGGCTTCTGTGCATGGTGTGGCAGTGGTGGATAGCAAAACGACGAAGAAATGATAATAGATACATTTATTGTCGATGAGGAATGCGAAGAAATTCAGCATGTTGTGGGTGGTCCGTGGGGGAAGGGAGGGGGAAGAGGGATATCAGCGCAGAAAGAATGGATATAGAAAAAGAGGAATCAAAGCGAGCGTTAAGATGAAGACGCAGGAAAACAAATAGGGTATGCAAAGCAGAGAAACAGAGGGAGAGAGAGAGATAAAAAATCATTCATGGTCAACTTGGGATTACGCAGACGCATAAGATGAAGAAAATTCTGAAAACATGTGCTTGTACGGATCCTCCCCGGTAGAAGATGTGTCGCGTTCGGGTGCAAGTGTGTCAGGGTATTTTTCGAAATTGCTAGTATCGCCAGGATGTTGATATTTGGGTATGATCGGCGCCTTCATATTTCAATCAAAAGATGAGTCAAGTAAGCGAGCATGGTCTGACATAATGACGCATTGCATTGCATTGCATAGGACAACTTACCCGGACTGTCTTATCCAAGAGGCCTATCCAGTCCACGCCACGGAACCACTTGTGTCGTTTGACATCTTCTGGGCCAGCCTAATGGAAAAAAAAAAAAAAAAAACAAAAGATTTAGCTCAATGAGGACATGAAAAGATAAAGAGAGAGAGAAAGAAAAAAGGATGATGAAGTATATACCTTGAGATTTCCAAGACGCTTTGTCCGATCGCCGACGAGCAGCCGTTTCAAGAGATCCTTGGCGAGCGGATCGAAATGTGCAGGAAATTGGACACGGCCGGCAAGAATTTTTTCGTAAATGCCAAAGGAGTTGTCGTCAAAGAAGGGAGGATAGCTATGTAAATCATGAAATGGCACATGATGAGCGCACGTGAAAAAGATAGAGAGAAAAAGACGCTTCAAGAAGAAGAGAAGTCATGAAAATATAAAGAAGTGACTTACCCAGCGAGCATTTCAAAGATCAGGATACCGAGAGCCCACCAATCGACCGCCTTGCCATGGCCTTTGCTTTGGATAATTTCAGGGGCGAGATACTCAGGAGTGCCGCACAGGGTCCAGGTTCTGTCATCAATTTGCTTTGCGAATCCGAAATCGGTAAGCACAACATGGCCATTGTGATCGAGCAGGAGATTTTCCGGTTTGAGGTCACGATACACGATGTTTTTCGAATGCAGATATTCGATGGCGAGGACGATTTCGGAAGCGTAGAAACGGGTCATGTCGTTCGTAAAGCGGCCTGCACGACGCAGATGAGAGAAAAGCTCGCCACCCACGACATATTCGAGTAGCATATACAGGTTGGTCCGGTCTTGGAAGGAGCAAAATCTAGAGATAGAAACAGAAAAAGAGGTGGCAAAAAAAAACAAAACAAAACAAAAAAAAAGAGAGAGAGAGAGATTAGGGTGAGAAAATCAGCTGGCATGAGGCGCTGCGGCACCGAACGGCACACACACACACGCACATATAATAAAGAGAACAAAAAGAGTTACGCACAGATCGACAACAAACGGGAATCGGACCGACGCCAAGATTTGTTTTTCCCAAAGTAAATGCTCCACCTAGATCACATCATGGGCATAATCGTGAGTACAGAATGAAAGCAGGCAGACGTATCAAGGGTAAGCGCACCTGCTTGAGTCGTACGACCTCGGACTTTTTGAGGACTTTCATGGCATAAAACTTGTTGGTGGCCTTGAATTGGGTCAGATAAACGCGACCAAAGGTGCCAGTGCCTTTTTGTTGGAATAGAAGGGCTGGAATAAGCCAAGACAGGACATGCAAGCAAGAAGCAGAAGCACAAAAAAAAAGGAGGAGACAAGTTACCTAGGGTATCCAGCAGTTCAAAGTCTTGCAATCCAAAGGAGGGGTTAGCGACATAGACAGGCTGGCGGGTATGATAGTAATGAAGCCGCTTGGCTTGCTGCTGTTGCTGTTGGAGTAGTTGGGCCGAGACATGGGCGGCAGCTGCGAGAGCGGTGGGATCATTCATCTGTTGCTGTTGCTGTTGTTGTTGAGTGTGATGCGAGGACGACTGGTTCTGTGAGTGGTGGTGAAGAGGGTGGTTTGGGGGAAGTAAAGAAGTGGAGCTCGTATCGGATGTTTTGGTGGTGGAGGAGGCACGTTTCTGGGAGTTGCTGGTGGTGGTGGTAGCGGTGGTCATTTGCTGTTGGTAAGAGCGCAGATTGCTGAGGTAGACCGAGTGGTTGTTTCCCAAGAAGGGAGGAGAGACGACCATGGGTGGTTTGGTGGTCTTGCTCATGACAGGCACAGTCGGAAGCGCGAGCTCTCTAGGCGTAGGGAGCAGATCCACATTAGATGACATGATGGGGCAACGGGTGAGCGCAGTGCAAGAAGTGTGCAACAGAAACGGACGACGGCCGAGTCAGAGTGGAAGGGGTGTGTGTGGAAAAGAAGCAAAAAGTGACACTGGTCTTACCTTTGAATATATGTTAAGGATAAGGAGAAAGTGAAAGAAGCGCAGCGCCCCCCGTCAGGGATGTGTGCGACTTTTTTTTTTCTTTTTTCTTTTTTGGTTGAATGATGCACAGGCGGCGGATGCACTATTGGCGGCGGTGGTAATTGGGATGTCCTGTGTTGATACAGTGTGATATGTGCTATGTATTATGTATTTGCTGCTGGCGTCGCACACGCACTCGCTCGCCCACTCTCTTCAACTCCATATGGATAATGAGCACAAAATAAAATGACACGCCGACCTATTCCCCCTCCATCCCACTAAATCTTCGACCGTATTATTCCATCTCCTTTTCATTTCTCCATATGTAGTTGAAAACAAGCATAATAGAACAATAAGAGCGCTTTTGTGTTCATATAGACGAATGTATACCATGTGTGTGGACCTGCGGCGGGCTGCTTCTCAATTATTGCAAAGGAAAAAAAGAAAACAATGATGCCCCTTTCATCCCCGCTTCTCTACTACATCTGACTTGCTGCGCTGCCTGCAGCCAATACATCAAACGATACAACACTCCGTATAGGCTCAACTCGAGAATACCCTCTTACAAACATGTTTACAAAATGAGCAGCATTTCCGATGAAATACATATGCAGCCAAACATACCAACAAAAAAGCAGCAGAATAGGACAGAAGAGATAAATAGAGAAGCTTGTCGGCCCATGCTGACCGGGAGAGAAAATCATGGGGGGCCCACATGTTACACAGCTTGCAGGAAGACAGAAGCAGACACACACACACACACAGAGAGAGAAAAAACGGCAGGCACGCACAGTACGTACATGTACAGTATTTCATTTCATACGTAAGCAAGAGGGACGAACCATGCATCCGGTTCATGCTGCGTCCTGCTGCTGAGGCCTGCAAGACCACACTTCCTCGCACTCCCCTTTCATGCACATTCTTTTTTTTTTTTTTTTTGGGCCATGCCTTTATTGATGATGTGTTTCTGGCGATACACACTGATGTTTTCCGTCGTGTCTCCCTGAACTTTGAATTCGATCATACCTGCTTGTCGTACACATGCGTGTGGCCGTCTGCGTGGCTGTTGGGTTCTTCTGTGTAGGAAAACATGGAATGGGTGGCGAGTAAATGGGCGTGGTGCCCCTGTCCCCTTCATCAAATGACTTTATAGGTAACAAATGTTGTTTTCTCAGTTATACAAAAACGCTACTTAATAACAATAGAAGGGAAAGGAAAAAGGATGATGATGCATGAATGATACAGAGATGTACAAAAACAAGAGAGACGTGTATGCTTTTAGACGCGGGCCTTCTTTCTCGCTTCTCTCTTCCGAAGACGCTGCAGCCGCTTGGCAGACATCTAAACCAAACAAGAAAGACCAAAAAAAAAAAAAAAAATCAGACGAGTTTTGCGAGATGGACATTTTTGGTATTTACCTTTGCCTGCAACGCCTCATAGCGCTCCTTTTCCTCCTTGGCTCTCCGGCGTTCCGTGGTGATCTCACGTTTTCTCTTCATATTTTTTTTGCGATGTGTCAGCAAAAGCAGAAAATGAAGAAGAAAAAGAAAAAAAAAAATAGGAGTAACTGTCCATGTCTCTTACGTCTTTTTCAGCTTGAATTTCGTCCTTCATTTCTCTCTCGCGTGCCTTGACCGCTTCCTGCTTGGCACGCTCCTCGGAGCGCTGAGCCCAGGTGCGTCTCAGGTGCTTTGTCTTTTGGGCACGCACGGTCGGTGTCTTTTGCAGCTTCCACGATTTACCTTTTTTGACAGATCGAGACGGTTAGTTTTGATCGGTAGCTACCTCATGGTGAGAATAAAGATCGGTTACCGGAGACACGCTTGTTTTGTAAATCAACGACGCCAGCAACGGCCTCCTTCACATCGAGGGGCGCTTCCGTCTTGGGTATCTCGGCCATTGTGTTCAATAGTAAATATGTGTAGAGGAGAAAAAGAATAAAGAAAAAAAAACTCTGCTTGAATGTATCGGGGATCGAAGGCGAATTGAGCGAAGCACATCTAAAGGCAGCAGCAGAACTGAAGTGAAGCATATATATATATGTATATATATATACGTCTTATAAAAAAAAAGTATTCGTTCATTGACCATTTTTAATGGAGTCTGAGAGCACGCGTCGGTACAATCCACCGATACCACTCTCCAGTTCGACCGCGCAGCAGTACAGACAGTATGTCTCGCCAGCCTCGGCCGTCTCTTCCAACATACGAGACATTCCAGAGCCACACGATCTCTGTAATATCAGGAACGACCTCGAGACCATCGTACAAGCCCCTCAGGCGCGCATCCTTCTCCTCAAGAAAGACCTTTCCAACCTCCTGGAAAACGTGAAGGTCCACGACTCGGCCGGTAATCTCACCGATCTACAGTTTATAAAGCGTGTCCTCACTGCGTACCTTTATTTTGCTCTCCTTGTCGTAGCCGTGTCTGACACGCCGGACAAACCAAGACCTGTCTCGGCCGGGAAGAATATAAACGCGATAATGGAACGCATGCGGATCGAGCGCTCCAAGGCGGGTACGTATCCCTGAAAGCCGTTGTCTGCCCTTTGCTTGTTGTTGACTGCTTGACGTAGCCGAAGAGATCCAGGACAGCAACGGTCGTTTTCACGGTCCACGCCTGTCAAAAGCTCAGGTGGATCGCCAGACGTAAGTGGCAAACCCCCCCCCCATCATCTGTCAGTGACTTACCGAATCGCAGTGCACTTGAAGCACTGCGACGACGGCGGCGGCGAGAGGAGAGCGATGATACACACGCTGACGGTAAGGCATGAGTGATATGAATGGCTGATCTGTCATTCTCAGCATCGTTTGTCACATACACACACATACATACTTACAACCCATGCATTGCTACATAGCCCGTGGCCTTGGCGACCATTCCGCCAACCCTATCGGCAACAGTATACCTCCCTCGTCTCCCGTACCTTCCGAGTCACAGACCTCTCACAACCACAATCACAGTCAGGTAACATGGGGAAATTCACCCGATTCTTTCCTTTCCTTTGCTCTTCTCTTACTCCGTCGGCACAGGATCATTATCTCAAAAAGAGAAAGACGGCAAATGGTGCCCCTCGGAAGAAGAATCAGCGACCGACCGAAGCCCATCCAAGGAAAAGTGCCGTCAAGGATGAAGAACTGGATTTCATTCGTGTCAAACCCGCACACCAAGTGCCTGTTGTCAATTTCTGGGCCGCCGTCGAACCCTATTTCCGTCCCTTGACAGCCGAGGACCGTGATTTCCTGCTCCAAAAGGTGTGTTTCCATATGCTTCTGTATCCACGCCTGACTCTCTCGACTGTAGGACGACGACAAGACACCCTATCAAATACCCCGACTGGGCACTTATTACTTGCACCGTTGGGCCGAGGAAGACGGCTCGCTCGTGGCTCCTCCGTCGCCGATCCCACGCCCAGCCTACCTCGACGGCAAGGACCTGATGGCCGATGATCATCTGCTGCGGCACGAGCTGAGCTGTGGCGAACTGACCGAGCGACTCTTGAGCACACTGATACCAGAACCTTTGAATGATGACCTGCGACAGGAACTCCACGAAGAAGCCACGGAGGACGACCCGGGCATGATCCATGCAGAAGAGGAACAAGAAGAAGAGGAGGAGGAAGGCGGCCGGACCGTGGCTGCCCTAGCCTCTGCCGTACCCGACCATGTCGTCGACTTTGAGGATCGATTGAAAAGAGAACTCCAATATGTCGGCCTTTTGGACATGGACATCGAGGACGATGATGACGAGGTAAGAAGAGTGCAAAACGAGACATGTAGTTTGGTAAAGCGTGCATTTTTAGTTGGCATGGCACGCGCGTGAAGACGACGAAATCTCGGCCGAGCTCAGACAACTCCAACGGGAACTCAAGGACCAAGTCAAAGTCAATGATTTTAGAAAGAAACGCCTGTTGAGCGTGGTGGATGAGCAGCTTCAGTTTGAGCAGTATCAGCAAGTCCTCGACACGTTGGACTCCCAAGTAGAACAATGCTACACAAAGCGTCTGGTAAGGAGGGATCCTAGCCTACTTTGGCTTTGCGAGTAGTGGCTCACGTCATCGGCTTTTTGCTAGCGAGTCCAAAAGTCCAAAAAACGGAAAGCGACTTCTGGACCGCGGTCAACACTTTCCGAGCACACAGTGGCGGCCATGGAGAAACGCGCCATGTGGGTCACCCATGTGGGCAACCTGTTCGCACAAAAGAACCGCGTCATGCCCGAGACATCCATTTACGCTATTCCCGAAACGAGCGCGCAAGAGACCGCCGACACCAACACGTCCAGCATGTAGATTTATCAAGCACTTTGTATTTAAAAGAAAAGGATCTTGCGCTTACGTACTCATTTGTTCATAAACACTTCTAATTCTACACTTATCGAACATCACTCAAACCGGCTGCATTCGTTCTATATGCGTGTGTTTCGTACTGTTCAGAGTGGTCGCAGGAGTCTCATTGCAAAACAGCACAGTATCCATCCAAGCTCAAGCGGCAGTGGGTTCCCTGTTTATCAAGGAAACAGAAATAGTTGATCTGCTTAGCAATTTCATGCATGATTAACGGGGTCGGCATATGTATGTGACAGCATGTTGTTCTTTGCTTGTACATGTGCTGTGTATGTATATCATAAAATTATGTATGATTTGCAGTAAAAAATTGGCAGCGCATCTAGAAGATGTACACATGCTTTGGTCAAGGTTGGAGGAATCTGCAGGGCGTATAGGGCATTGTGCATAAATATGTGTGTTGCAATATGACAATGTATTAATCGCGCTAGTTAGTCCCCTCATTGGATAGTATACTCCCTCTCATTTTTCTTATGTCTTGAGCAAACTCACACCTATAAGCAGCACATTCGATTTTTTGCACACGTTCCTCTACTATACTATTTTGCACCGACGTAAAAAGTGCACCAACGTTATACTGCAGCGAATAAAAGTCCTAAGTATGCGCCTGAAGTGCGCACGTGTACGTCCTATAACTTTATCACTCAAACATTGATCCACAAACATGTATCACTGATCAATTGAATAACGTCTGTGATGGTAGCGGTACGCAAGAACGAGGCATCGTAGCATTACCACAATCAAAATGAATAAAAAAGAGGAGTAGTTGACAACAACAGACAGCCACTGCATTGTATTGAACAAGTGGCAAATAAGAGCATACCCAAACCAAGAGATATGCAAAGTCAAAAGACATAGCAAATCACACCTAATGCAGTGCACGGATGTCATTGGGCAAACGAGCACCTTTTATGTGTGTGGGGATGAAATTGAAGCACAAAGGATTAAAGTGCGACACAGCGCTTCTTCTGCAGCTTGCCTCCCCCAATGTCGTCCTGGCAAGACATTAAACGTAACCTTCGTCTACCGGTCTGGGCCCCGTCTTGTGTACTGACACCCCACCCTCACGCTCTCTCTTTAGGCATGAACACGCGATCGCCCCGTAAACCGTCCCACGGCAGTCCTGAACCAGCTTTTCGCTGTTTCCTGCTCAAGAATCTCAATCGCAAGACGATTGCGGCCACTATCCGGGATGTGTTTGTCAAGTACGGTGAACTGGAGCAAGTGCAGCTCAACCTGAATGAGAATGAGACGCCCAACGGAACCGCGATCGTCTTGTACAAGTAAGTGCCTTTTTAAGCTCGCTTTCTATTTGTATTCTTTGGACACCTCTTGAAACAATGAAATCGAGCTCACACTTTTCCCCGCCTCGCCCAAACCCAGGTCCCCAGTCAGCCCTCAGCTCCTGCAAACGCCGGCCTCCATCGACGGTCGCCTCGTCTCCATCGAACCGCGTGCCAACCCGGACAAAGCCCTCCGAGATCACACCAGCAGCTTCAGCAACGCGAATAACAGACGCCGTTCCCGAATGAACGGGAAATATTTCGCCATGGGCGTCTTCAAGGATGACAAGACGTTTGTCGAAGAGTGGGGCACAAAATATGGCGTGTCCATCACCATCAACTACGATAAACGCAACATCCAAGTCTTCTTTGCCCAAGCCGGCGAGCAGTACAGGCTCGAACTCCACCTGAAAGACCTTGCGACGGGTGACATCAAACTCGAACGCGACGACAACGTCGGCATCTTCACGTTGATCAGTAAAAACCCCGCCCGGTTCTGGCGGGACAATAAGAAGGCGTCGAAAGAAAGTAAAACGGTCATTAAATACGCAGGCCAGTGGGAGCGCATCACGTCCGTGCCACCCGACACCGAGCGCTCGCCGGGCGGCTCCAGGCGCCCCGTCATGCCCATGGGCGAACCGGGCAAGCCGCGTCTCGGTGTCTGTGTTGTCTACCGCATCGAATTTGCCCTGACTTCGCGCAATGCGCCCGCCTTCAACCACCTGCTCGCCGAGGCAGGCGAGTTCAATCTCGTGCCGCGGAACGGCAAGCGTGTCCGCCCCTACATCCACACCGTCAAGGCGAGCGATCTGAAGAAGCCATTGAACCACGCCGATCGGGCCAACCTCCTCCATATGAAGAAATTCGACCTTCTCTACATCCTTGAATCCCTCATCCTCTCCCATATCGTGAACGAATACAACCTCGACGACGAATTTTACGAGACCGTCGCAAAGCTGCCCGACGCGGTCGCCATCAGCTTCCTCAATACCCTTTACATGAACAAAGTCCGGCTCTCCGACCCGCTCGCCGCCATCCGGCAGATCTACGAAGAAAAAGGCATCCAATCCATCGACGACAAGCGTCTCCCCGATCACTGCGCAAAAGTGCGCAAAATTATCGTCACACCGACATCGTTGTACCTGGTCCCGTCGCAAGTAGAGACGACCAACCGTGTCATCCGCCATTTTGCCAACCACGCCGACCGATTCGCCCGCGTGCAATTCGCCGACGAAGGTCACGGCCGCATCAGCGCCTCCCACACCGGTCGTAATAACGATGCTCTCTACGACCGCATCTTTCAGGTGCTGATGAATGGCATCCAGATTGGCAAGCGGCGGTATGATTTCCTGGCGTTTAGCAGCTCGCAGCTGCGTGACCAGGCCTGTTGGTTCTTTGCCCCCACACCCGACCTCAATGCCAACCACATCCGGCAGTGGATGGGCACCTTCAGCCACGAACGCATAATTGCCAAGCACGCGGTCCGCATGGGCCAGGTAAGTTAAATTGATATGATGTTATTCATGCAAGCGCGCGCACGTGCATATTCACTGACACTGGACTCTTCGCTTCACTTTGCATACAGTGCTTCTCCTCCACGCGCGCTATCACCCGGCTGGACGGCAGCGAGATGGAAGAAATCGACGACGTGGTCCGCAACGGCTACACCTTCTCGGACGGCGTTGGCAAGATCTCGAGTAAACTCGCACAAGAAATTGCCATCAAAATGGAGCTGCGCACTGTCCCATGCGCCTTTCAATTCCGCTTTGGCGGCGCCAAAGGAGTCCTAAGCGTGTCCAATTATTTGGATGGCCGGAAAATCCAGCTGCGGCCCAGCCAAATCAAGTTCAGTTCCACTCACTACGAGCTAGAAATTATCCGCTTCTCCACAATCATCCCAGGCTATCTCAACCGCCAGGCCATCACCATCCTCTCTGCCCTAGGTATACCCGACGATGTCTTTATGGACAAGATGGATCGCATGATCGCGCTTATGAACAACATACTCAAGAACCCAGACGACGCCCACCGCGCACTCATGTCCAACCTCGACGAGTTTGGCACCGCGCGCATGATGGCACGCATCATCAAGGCCGGCTTTCTGACGCGCCGCGACCCTTATATCATCAACTTGCTCAACATGTTCCGTGTCGCAATGCTGAAAGACCTAAAGAAAAAAGCAAAGATTCACATTCCCAAAGGTGCCTTCCTCCTCGGCGTCCTCGATGAGACCAACACGCTCCAAGAGGGTGAGGTGTTTTGCCAGATCTCGGTGGAGAAGAACGACGGCGCGCGGCGACATGTCATCACAGGCGAGGCCGTGGTGTTCCGCAACCCATGCTTCCATCCGGGTGACGTAAGGAAGGTCCAGGCGGTCGACCGACCCGAACTCCACCACCTCCACGATGTCCTTGTCTTTTCTTCACAAGGTTTCCGTGACCTACCCAGCATGCTGTCGGGCGGCGACTTGGACGGTGATGATTATACGTAAGTGGAAAGGGGCTGCATCTCCTCGGGCAAGGAGCGCTGATGCCGTTTCATCTCTGTAGCATATTTTGGGACAAAGACCTGATCTTCTCTCGGCCCAATCATGACGCCATGGAATACAAGGCGGAAGAACCCACCAAGGTGGACCAAGTCCAGATTTATCATGTCAAGAAGTTTTTTGTCAATTATATCAATAATGACAATTTGGGCCAGATCGCCAACGCCCACTTGGCTACCGCCGATCGCTCGCCTCAGGGCGCCCTGGATGGCGCATGTCTGCGTCTTGCTCAACTTCATTCCTGTGCTGTCGGTAAGTCCAAGGGTTTTGTGAGGGATAAAAACGACGGCCATGGGTTGACTCATCCACCTTTTTTTTTTTGTGACCTTTGAATGATCAGATTTCCCCAAGTCAGGCAAGCCAGCCAAGCTTGACGACGATTTGCGGGTGCGCGCCTTCCCTGACTTTATGCAAAAGAAGGATAAGGAGATGTACGAGAGCAAGAAAGTCCTGGGTCGCATCTACCGTGCGGTCGACAAGGCGGATTACAAGTCATACAAGTCCCACCTGGTGGACAACACCGAGTTCGACCCTCGCTTGCGCGTCAACGGCATGGAGCGGTACATCTATCGAGCTCGCAAGCTCCGCACAGAGTACAACCGCGATCTTATGGCCTTGATGAACCAATTTGGCGTCGGCACCGAGGCCGAAATCATGTCAGGCTATATCGTCAAATGGCTCAAGAAGGGCAACCGCAAGTCGATGCACGAAGTGCAGAAGCAGACCATGTCGGCTGTCGCCAACATGCGCGAGGCATGGCGACGCGAGCTCGAACGCGAGTTCCTCAAAGACACCGCCGCGTCGGCCCGTGCGATCGAGGCCAAGGCCGCGGCGTGGTACTATGTCACGTATCATCCGGCGGAACGCCAGCGCTTCACAGGCGATGGAGCCACGCTGCTGAGTTTCCCTTGGGTGGCCGAAGATCTCATCACCCGCGTGGCAATCAGAAATTCGCACCGGCCCATCACCCAGGAACAGCTCGTCCCTTTCGATGAGGAAACCATTGAGAAATATGGCAAGAGTGCCATCGAAGATATGCATGTCTCGATCATCGAGGAGTCTTCCGATGAGGAGTACGAGGAGGAAGACGAAGACGAGTTCGATCTCCTGGGGAGCGAGGCACCCGAGTACGACGACCGCGAAGACGAAGACGATGACGATGACGGACCCGAAGTCTACACGCAGGTCTACACACAGCGTGACCTACGGGGCTATAAACCATTCAAGTCCAACGTCCACCGGTTCCCTCCATCCCCCTCCTCCTCCAATAGCCCCGGCTCGCAGCTCTCACCCCAACATGACGCCTCAGCATCGACAAACCACCCGGCTCCTCCAGAGGCTAAGACAAATCACCAGACGGTGGCCGTGTCTGCCGACGCAGGCGAGGAAGATCTAATGGACATCCTGCTCTAGGACCCTTGTAACCTGTTACCCACCTTGTCAAATGTGTCTCCCTTTGCTTTATCTTGCTTTTTTTTTTCATTTTTGTGTTCGTCTTATACCCATCTCAGTTCTTTTGAATTCTTCTCCTAGCTCATACCACTTGCTGAATATATTAACTATCCGATTGCAAGGATATTCCCCTCCTCCCCCTGCCATTGGTTCCTCTTAATATAATACCCATATTGCACCTGTCTTAGACTGTCTAATTCCATTGTAGTACATATATAAAGTCATCTGCGTTGCATGCTATATGCCAGTGAATAAGTCAAAATCCCAAAATTGCTTCGGTAATAGATCCTAGATATTCGATCTTTTTTGCTAGCACGTTCACAAATCCACATAGTTCCCTACCCCCAGACAGACAGAGTGTCCAATGGTATTGCAAATCCCCAAAACCTGATTTGAACGTCAAGAGAAGAAAAAAAAAAAAGAAGTAGATATCTATGCATTATCATTACAAAAGAAAGATAGAGTAGGTTATTTCTTGTAGTTTAATCCCGTGAGAGGTTCCCACACTGGATTGGAACCCATCAGATGGGTGGACGAGGAAGGGAGCTCATGCATCAGACTCGTCGTGGGCACTTCCTTGAGCTTCATCGCGCTAAAAGCGTCCGTCAAAGGCGGCACGTCCCCTTCGGATTTGCTCGTGTCATTCTCTGCGCTGGCAGGCGGCGACGGCGAACTCATGAAGGTCGAGGGCGCGGGTACCGCTGTGGATTCACCACTCACGGGCGCATGCGCCTCGGCTTCCGGATCAAAGGGATAGCTTTCATGAGGCAACCATGGGTACGGCGGCGGTGGCGGGGGTGTAAACAGAGGATGTGGATGGAGGCCTGCCGCCGAGGGTGGGGGTGGGGGCGGGGGCATAAATAGACCGGTGGGATACGCCGAGGCTGCGGCGGCAGCGTGATGCGCGGCTGCTGCGGCCGCTTGCCCCGACGTGGTGACGGCCGAAGCGGGGTCGTAGATGGCAGGGTCACCCAGAGACGAAGGCGCGGGTGGGAAGAGATCGTAAGGCACAGGGGGAGGTGGAAGACCTCCGAAATTGGGCATGAAATGGAACGGTTGCGGCTTGTAGAGTGAAGTGTCGGGCATGAAGAGGGCCTGGTGGCTTTGCTGGGGATGCATGGTCGTGTACGGTGAAGGGAGGGGGTAGTTCATCGGATAAGGCCGGAAAGCAGCCGTGTCAAACGGATGCTTGGCGGATGGTGAGGGTTGCAGTGGTGTATCGCCCGCTGACAGTATGTCTTCCCCTGTTGCAGATGGCCCAGCCACGAATTTGTCGAGATGCACGCGTAGCTGACGTCCCTTGAATGTATTGCCGTCAAACATGTCTATACGCGTGTGAGTCTACCATACCATGCCTTTTCCCCGGTCCCTTCGCTCTTACCTATCGCCTTTTTCGCATCTTCCGGAGTGGCATAGAGAACGGTGCCAAAACCTCGGCTGCGACCGTCTGGTCCGTGCGCAATGTCGGCCCTTTGGATATTACCTGCCATACGGAATAAATCCTTCAGATCTTGCCATTGGCAGTGGAAAGGAAGCTGTACACGCGTTTAGTACCGCCGCTGCAACACGAAGCCTGCGTTTGACTTACATTGCCAACGAACAGCTGCCGGCCAATGGCGTTCTAGACGGGTGGGTCAGTGGATGATATCACGCAGCGGATAGAACTACCTGCGGCGTCGCGCCATGCGTGTCGAAAGGAGGCGTGGACTTTGAAGGAGACGCATGCTTTTGTTTCGGCTGTCCTTGTTTGGATTCGAGATAGCCGCGATCTTCTCGGACTTCCAAGGCGCGGCCGTGCCAACGGTAGTTGTGCAACATGTCTGACCTCGGGCGATATGTCAAACAAAGGCTGTGCATAAAATAAAGAAGGGGTGGGGATGGAGTACTTACCAACCGCATTTTGTGCATCTTGCACCGTCGCAAACAGAACGGTGCCATGGCCCTTCGATCGTTTGTCATACGTCAACGCAACGTCGGCTCGAAGGACATTGCCTGCTTTTCGAAACAGATCCTTCAAATCCTGCCACCGTACACGGAACGGAAGCTAAACCCAGAAAACGTGTTATTTTCATTGCGTTGTCTTGTCTGTTTCGGTGGATACTTGCGTTCCCGACAAACAGTTGCCGTACGGTGATGAGGGTCGGGGAGGCGTCATGGTCAGATGGTGAAGGGTCGGTGGGGTCATTGTCGTGTGCATTGTCTTGCGAGTTCGAGTCCGTCGAAGCAGAGACGGTCGAAGCAGTGGCAGCAGCCGGAGAAGACGGCGGTTCTTCTTGAGGTAAATCAGACAAGGTGGACATGGCCGGGATGGATCAAGGCGGGAAAGCAGAAGAAGAAAAAAGGACACAAACACACTGCGATAAAGGTCGGCCGTGTTGCTATGGGCTGTGTTTCAGTGGCCTTGCACGGCCTACAAATTTGTTGCTTCCTTTCGAAAGGAATAAGAAAAAATAAGGGGAGGATAAAGAAAAAAGAGGTGTGTGTGTGAGCACAATAGGTAAAAAAAAAAAAAATAGAGGAATGCAGTATAGCTCAATGGGAAGAAAGAATAAAAGAAGAAAAAAAGAGCAAGCGTTTCGACTCATCTTGTGCAGGTTGCACAATAATAAAACAGTGGAATCATTTCTGCAGGAAAGCGAAAAGATAAAAATAAAGCCTGTCATAATGGGACACAGTCTTGTACACGTTGTCGTGTTAATTTTGATACTTGTCATTCTGTAATGTAATCTATCGAAGCGGATGCTACAAAATAGGATGGGACGTTCCTCCGCTAATAGAAATGCGGGGGTGAATGCGAAAACAATGCTTGACTTTTTTAGAAAGCGTCACCAGCCCCTGAGCTTATACACCATCGCTTTTCCGGCGCATACAATAACATTTACTACTGTACTTTATTTTACAATGACGGTCCCATTACGGCGCGCAGTCCAATTCAGCTTCCATTCAAGGCGATTCCTCTCTTCTACGACTGACCCGCTGATTTATGCTACTCCCAATGCCCTCTTTGTTAAATTGGCAAAGATCTTTTCACTGTCAACCCTCACCGTACGGTTTTCCTCTCTATTTTCCCGTGTCCTAACTCAACTTTAGGTTTCCTCGGTATCCACGCCGGTCATCATGTATTTCTGGGATAACCCAGCAGGTATGAGGAAAACAAAAAGAAGAGAAAGGAAAAAGAACAGAATGCATACAGAGTAGGCCTTTGACTTATGCATCTGTCCGCATGATAACAGTACAAGCTGCAGGTCTGAATGAGTACCTGTTTATGGGTGGTACGTTGTCTGTAACAATAATACAAACTGGCAGCTAATCATTGTAGAATCCACCTTGCGGTACATTACACTTCATGGTCTTTCTCTAGCTTTTGCTGCCAGTCTCGGGTCCACCGGTGCGCTGCATTATCTCCTTTCCCCTTTTATCAATGCCATCTACTTGCGATCCAGTTCGAGAACCATCACTCCAAATACGCAGGTGACTATGGAGACCTTGGATGTCTTGGCACGCCGCCGCCACACGACCGTCGCTCTTAAAGATTTGGAACCCTCGTCCGGCCTGTTGCTGACCTGGACCGTTCGAAAACAGCATCAAAAGGGCCTGCCCCAGACCCGGTTCTGGCTTGACAAGCGCAGTGGCGTTGGTGACCGCGAAGCCATGCGCAAGATCCTTCGCATTACAGCAGAGAACCAGCAGCAGAAACGGGTCGTCCTGTAACGCGTCCCACTGCCATGATTCCCCCCCCTCCCCTGTATCTTCCCTTCATGCTTATAGCACATGGAGGCGCGCCAAAAGTATCTGTATGGACAATCTAATGAATATACCGTCCTTGCCTGCATGAGAAACCCCACAGAAAGTGAGCCTATTAGGAAACGGTGTCTTATGCACGTCCGTCACTGGCTAGCCTTATCAATCTCCATGTCTGCTTTCTTCTTCTTTTTGGGTCCTCTCTTTCGTCGAGGACGATTTGCTTGCGTCCCGGACAGCGAGCCATCCGCATCGTTCTCTGTCGATACAGTGGCTGATGTCGCTGTGCTAGGGGGGGATCGTTCCTTTTGGAAAACGGGAACAGGCTTAGGGCGTTTCCGCGACAGGCCCGGCTGCGCTTCGTGGCCAAAGGAGACGCTCTGCGGTATCTTCAATCGTGACATTTGCGACGCGAGTTGGTCTATATCCATCGCACTGTCTGTGCTCCTACGTGTGTCGGCTAACGGCGGATGGGCCGTCGGTGCTCGGGTACGGTGGCGTCTGTTGGTGCGCTGGTCTTCAAAGGAGACGTTGCCTTCCAAGGGCAAAGCAAACGGGTATGTCCGCGGGTATTTGTGCTTGTCGATGAGATGCAGGCGACGCATTTTGGGTGTCATGAAAAGCTTTGTGCACGTCTCGACATAGCAGCGGTACTAGGCAGAGACCCGGAGCGTAAGACACAATATGAGAAAAAGAAAAGTCAAGCCTTGATACGTACAATCTTTTCGCCGCGCTCTTTTTGCATTTGCATGATGACGTTATGGATTTCGTCAAAGTGCAGCTGAAGGAAGAAGGCGCTGGGAAACACTCGCTGACACTCCATGCACACGTTGCGATGGCGCGCTTCGTAATGGGCCTCGTAGGCGGCAGTCGACGGGAATGTCAGCACAGCCCCTCCCGCCTGCCTGCAGCTGCTGAGCTCACAAGCAATCGTCCGGGCGTAATCTCTGCTGGGTGACATGACGCGTGAGTCTACCGTTAACATCTATATATATACTCTTCTTTTACTTGCTTTACAAGTCGTGTAGCTTCTTCTCGAATTAGTTCTGCGTTGTGCCTGTCAACTGCGTCGCGCTGAAGCCAGTAAGCACGTAGAGCAATGTTGCCCTCATTGAAAAAAGGATCGCTGGGCTTGTAAATGACTTTCGTAGGAGTGTAAAGCATGAAAAAAGAGAAAAAGAAAAAATTGAGACGCGCGCTCACGTTTCTTCTTCAGGCGCTTGTGTCACTTAGTCATGGCAAGTTGTCCTGTGGCACTGCTTACTCTTAAATGGTAACGTTATCTCTCATATACTGTATAGCCCAAGCCAAAGAAGGGTCTCTCCATGGAGGAGAAGCGCAAGCGCATGAGCGATTACCTTCATGAAACGGTATGAGGATTTTATCTGGTGTGACAAACGAGAGACCTAATCCGCAGCTCTATGTGTGGTCTAGAATGACTTTTTCCAGCTCAAGGAGCTCGAGAAGACGGGACCCAAGAGAGGTATAGGTACGTTCTGCCTATTCATGACAGCACTATGAGCCTTTTATTCATCATCCTTGTTGTTATCAAGTGTCGCAATCTGTCAAGGAGGTCATCCAGGGCCTTGTGGATGATGAGCTGGTGTCCTCCGACAGGATTGGCTCCTCGAACTACTTCTGGGCGTTTCCCTCAGCAGCCCTGCAAAAGGTCATAGAATACGTCTGTTTTTGATCGCTGCATTAATGCGAGTGCCGATTCACGCAGGCGCGCAAAAAAGAAGCGGACTTGAAAGACAGAATTGAACGCGAAAAAGTCCGCCGCGAGAACCTCATAACTACCATGGCTGCTTTGAATCCAGCAGATCGCGACAAGACGGTATGTTGTCGCCTTTTGTTTAAAAAAAATTTTGAAGTGCTACGTATCACAGGGCAGGTCCTAAACCGCCATGCTTTTATTGATACATAAAAAAAAAAAGCCGGTGCGTGAGCGATTACTGGAAGCGCTGGAGGTCGAAAAGAAGCGCCAGGCCAATGTGCAAAGCCTGCTCAAGCAGTACCAGGACAGCGACCCTGATGTCTATCGCGAAAAAGGTTAGGAGCATGCATATCTGTACGTGTGTTTTGCTTGAAATCTTAAATGGGAGGCACCCTTAGAAAGTAAGATCGAGATCGACAAGGAGGTGGCTAATAAGGCCACAGGTACATGAACAAGCGAGACAACCCCAAATTTTGGTTCAAGCCGCACATACACTCACATAGCCATATAATATTGACAGAGGATATATGGGCATCCAAGTCGCATTGCGTCGAAAAGTTTGGTATCAGTGGAGAGGAATTCGATAGGATGTTTGGCATCCCCGAAGACTTTGACACTCTGCCGTGATAGCATGTGACCCTGAAATCATAGTAGAAGAGGTTTCGCTTTCTGTCTCTCTTTTTAGCACCCTCCTCCCCATATCCCCACCTGAATTGAATTTACTTGTTCTTTTCTACATAAACAACAAAAAAGTATGCCGGTGAACAAGCGACCTTCCATCGTCAATTTTCCCATCCCGTTTGACCATCCTTACACGTTGCCGACGCTTGCGATTGCCCTGGCTGCGTCGTCCTGTGTCTACTACTACCTCCAAAGCTCGCACAGAGCAGACCTCATTGAGGCTGTCCGTCAGCGTGACATTGGCAAACGGCGGCACCTCGACCGCCCCGAGGATAGGTACGCGAGTCTCAAGGTACACTTTTTGCTTTACAGTGCTGTTTCAGAGGGACCTTTTTTTTTGACATTTCCTGATTGAAGGTCGAACACCATTTCGTGAATCCTTTTCGAGAATGGCGCAATGTCTCAGTATGGGAAACTGCTCTTTTCTGGCTGCGCAGATACAAAGGCAATGGTTTACCGAAGACAGAAGAGGTATGTGTGTATTACTTCATGAAACAAGCTCATAACCCTTATTAAAATAAAAAAAAACCATAAAAAAAAAGGAATTAAGCTTGTCGCTACCCGTGGTGCAGCCCTCCTTTGACATTCTCTTTCCGCCAAAACTCGATCCGACGAACTCCTGGGACGTTGACAAGCGTCCTCCGCCGGTTGCCATGTCATGGCTAGGGTAAAAGTGGATTAGGAATCTCGATACTGTATTTGGTAAAGTACTCACATCATTTCTGCTTTTTTTTTTCTTTTTTTTTTTTTTTTAATATCTAGGCAATCCACTTGTCTTATACGCGTGAACGGACTGACCATTCTCACCGACCCGGTGTTCAGTCGGTGCTCCATCAATGATTATCTCGGTCCCAAGCGCCTTCGCCCTGTCCCGTGCACAATCGAAGACATCCAGGACAAGATTGATATCGTGCTCGTTTCGCACGATCATTTCGATCACCTGGGCAAGTCATCATAAACAAGAGGCGCTGACAAATGGGATGTAAGCTGACCTCCCCGTTATAGATGAACGAGTCGTCCACAAACTCGGTGACTCTGTCACTTGGTATGTACCTCTCGGTCTTCGCAAATGGTTCCTGAAAAAAGGTGTTGAAAACGTAAGTTTTTGCACAACACACACTCACAACCCCAGGCACATGCACCGAATTTAAGTAGCTTATCCATGCGTATAGGTCATCGAACTGGATTGGTGGCAGGAGATACACCAACGCGAACAGCATGACGTGACCGTTGCCTGTGTACCTGCTATGGTATGTAATCTCATTCATCCGTTGCACATAAATCACTCATGAGAACACCATACATCATAAAACGTAAAAAGCATTGGAGCGGCTCTAGAACACCATTTGACAAGAATACGACCCTTTGGTGTAGCTATGTGATCAAAACACCCAGTGACCGCATATTCTTTTGGTAAGGCTCTTTGTTGGTGAATATTACCATTTTTCTTAAACTTTTGTTGTTTTTTGTCTAGCGGCGATACCGGATATTCTCCCGAACTCTTTAAAGCCATTGGCGACCGCTACGCGCCATTTTCTCTGGCGGCTATTCCCATTGGTAGCTTCCAGCCAACCAATTTGATGCAGCATCTGCATATGGGTCCAGAAGAGGCCGTACAGGTCCATGAGGATCTTCGTAACCCTCAGTTATCGGTCGGTATCCACTGGGGTACATTTATGATGTCGGATGAACATTATATGGAACCCTCTCGGCTGCTCAAGAAGGCGTGGCAGGAACGGAGTCCATCTACAGGCGCCACTTCACGCTTTATAACTACTGCACTTGGCGAGACTGTGTGTGTAGGTACTTTATAATCTAGAAATTTCTGTCTCCACTCTCGTCTTTTGTATACCACATCCCATAGACCCTTCTATCAACTCTTCATTTGTCCCAATATATCTATAATACACTGACATATGCGACATTAGATCGCCTATGCATCATACGTATAGTTACGGTTTATGCTCATAGAAAGGTCAATGGTCCGTATTCTTAGTGAAATGACATACATCTTAGAGTCTTGTCGTGATTTCCGCTTCATAGCTAGTACGGGGATTCCCGTTGAAACCTAGAGAAAGCCTACTCTCTGGACATCCTTAAAATGGTTATAAGCTCTGTGGCCGAAAGCGCTATATTATTCATTTGATATTGGACATATTAAGAAACATGATCCTTGACGGTTAGGACCACAACCTAACCTAGCCGTTGTAGGGATCTGTGATTTGATAATTAGACTTCCTATAGGTAGTTATCAATAGCCTGCATAATTCATACATAGGAATCTACTCTTTATTGATATACTCTAGACGTAACTAAGAAGCTTGCAGCCACCGCCTTGGTACACGTCGACTTTGCTGATACCGTGCTCTTTGTTCAGGCTCTCATAGTTCTTCATCGAGTACACATAGAAGTCGATATGTCTCGACGAAAAGCTCCAGCCACGGTCTATGAAAATATTCATATTAGTTTATGCTCTTATCTACATAGTCTCGGCATTTACCATCAACAAGCAGACAGCCATTGTGCTTCTTGGAGGAGCCGGGAATATCCCAGCCATCCAGCTGGGGCACGTAGATTTTGGTACCACGCGTGATATCGTTGGCAGCGACGGTGACAAAAGGACGCAACGGAGAGCTGTGCGCTGTAAAAGGAAAGGAGGGCAAAAGTCAGTCAATGAACAATGTTGCAAGCATGTCTCACACTTACATGTCAGGCCATAAGGGTTATCATGCTTGTCAACTTCCATAAAACAGTTGTAGTTGGTGCAGGAACAAGCACCAAGGTTGACAACTTTGCTACCAAGCACGCCCGTGCCTTCCATGACAAGGGCATCCGCGTACTCGACTGAAGTCTTCCCAAGAGACTTGCCGTCGCAGGTCTTAATGGTGACTTGCTTGCCTTTTTGGCTGTAGTCACCAGGCTGAGCGATCCAGTAGTACGTCATGGGCACGTTAGATTGGATCCGCTTGCGCTTTTCTGTGGAAGACGAATCATCCTTCTTGTCGCTGTCCTTCTCTTTGTCGTCTTTGACAGGAGTTTCCGTGGATGTCCAACCGTCATCATCGGTGTTGCTGTCACTGTCTTTTTTCTTGTCATCATCGTTTTTATCGTCGTTTTTCTTGGCTTCTTCTTCTTTGGCTTCTTCTTTTTTGGCTTCTTCTTTTTTGGCTTCTTTTTTGGCTTCCTCTTTCTTAGCTTCTTCTTTCTTAGCTTCTTCTTTCTTGGCCTTGCTATCGTTTTCGTCATCATCTTGTGCCTTGGAAGCAAGATGGGTCGTCGAGTTCTTGATCTTCTCGGACTCTTTATCTTGGTGGTCTTTGGCTTCCTTCTTGGCATCATCCTTTACAACTTCTTTTTCGTTTTCAGCCTTGTTTGACGAGGAGGAATCCTTGGAGATACAATAGCTACGGCCAATTTTCAGATTGTTGCACGAGCCAGTGTTGATGGGCGCGTTCAAATCATAGAAGGATTGCAATGAGATGCCATATTGCTTAGCCACCTTTTTGCACGTGTCGCCTTTGACAACTGTGATACTGCGAGTTAAATAAAACGGCCCACCAATGACAGCCAGAATTACCTTTGTGACGCAGAGTACAATCATCAGGAGAGCCTGCACTCGAGTGCTTAACACAGTACTTTTTGCCTGTCTTCAGGTTCTTGCACTTCGAGTTCACCTGAGGGTTCCAGAACATAAAGTCGTCGAGGTGAATTCCATACTTATCGGTGATGGAGAGACACGTGTCGCCCGATTTGGCTACATAGATATAATTAGAGATGAAACTCAATACATAATTAAAGGGACGTACCCGTATGTTCACTTTCGCATTCGGTCAGACCACGGCGCTTAAAGGAGACAATTTTGCTACGAACGTCCGACGCGTCGTCATCCACGAGCTCGAAAGCAGGCTCAGGGTCGTTGTCACGAGCGAAGACGGAGATATAGGAAGCCGAATATTTTGGAGGGTCGATTGCTACGGTCAGATCAATCTCAGGCACAACCTCCAGATCATTTTTGACAGCAAGTGCCATGGAATTCTGCACGAGCATCAGAGCAAAGGTAGTAATGGTGGCCGTCTTCTTGGTGAGAAACATGGCAGATAACTTGTTTGGGTTGAGATAAAGGTACACGAGGAGGATGGACGCGCCCGGCGTTTATCAATCGAATCGAAGGAAAAAAAAAAAAGGACTGGAAGGGGGATCAGGGGGGATTCGCGCGTTATAGTTGTTCACACACGCGCGTAGACACCACACACACGCTCAAACGAAGGGAATATAGAAAAGTGAAGGTGGAAGGGGATAGATGTGGAAAGCTTTCGTTCATGAGGCGTTTATAAAGGTCGGAGTGGGGTAGCACAAGCAGTCGATGCGAATGCTGCTGCTGCCCTTCCATGGCTTCTATCGTGCTCCGCCTGAGGACCGCGTTGAGAAAAGACAACTATCATTGTACGAACACGCTGTGGGCTTCCTGCCCCTTTTGTCCCTGACAATGTTTATTCACCCACCGCACGCGGGTACCACTGCAAAGAAAATTGTCATTTTCCAAACGGAATATCGGATCTTTTGTCACGCCTCTTTTCAATTTACGCTCTTGTCTGGTAATTTGTGAGCTTGTTCCCCAGTTTCTGTGTGATTAATTGATTGTGCAAATAATTCCGTCCAGGTCTTTTCGCTCCAGATTTGATTTGTGGTTATCCAGTCTCCATAGCATAGCTCGATATACGAGCTTTACAAGAGTACCAGGCATAAATCAATGCAGTAGTGTAATTAAGATGTTCTGCGATTGATTACAGGTATCAAATTAGATTAGGTAGTAGTTGGGATGACGGCATTTGTAAAATCTTATTGTCGCAGTGAATCCCTTTTACCCCAGCGGTCAAACCGCAGGACACAAAACAGAGTTGTAGAAAAAGGTTCACAAACCGACGCTCAGGAAACTTAACATTGTGTCACATTGGGCTGGAAATGTAAGCGAATCATACGGTTCTTTTGTTTCTTCTTCCCTTGACCTGCATATGTAAACATATTGCCATCTATCTCTTGTTGCTGCCGGTGTCATAACACCTTTCGCATATGCATGCTGTGTCTGCACATCCGACATAAACAACCGAGACTTTACTTTTTTTTGCTATTGGTACGTAAGCCAAATTTGCCCATTGTCACGTACGGAGATATCGCGCCTTTAACATGAATAGAAGATGTCACCTGAAATTACGGTGCATGTACGCATCTTCGTGTTCTTTTCATTGTAACAGAGCAAAAGGTTTGCTGTTTCCATGATTTTATGCAGAAGCAGTCATTCAATTGAATTTACAACGTTGCCAATGTGATGGCATCATTTTGATTCTATAATTCAAAGGAAGTTCTAGGCAGAAACCTAAAAATCAGATGGGTCACGCCGTCGAGCGATTTGGACTGATCTTTAAAACACGAAGAAATGCATGCACAGCAATAGGATCAGACGGCTACGCAGAAACCATCGTCACAGCAGGTTATCCCGTATTGTGTTCAGGTGGTGTGAAAAGATGCCGTTCTGCTTTAGATGCGTGAGTCTTGTTACCATGGGCAAACTTGTATGGAGGGATGACATTATTTATTATTTTTTATTTATCACACCAGATACAGTAGCCAAACAAATGATGCGTACTTTCATCAGCATGTCACGCTCTCCACAAACAACAAATGTCCTCTCTCGCGCCGTGGCTCTTGCCTGCGCATGTCATACAAAATCCTTTAGAAAGGCGTCATGCGCAGTTCCCATGTTTGTATACTAAATTGTGCCACTGCTTTTGTTTACAGAGAGTAGAAACAATTGACCTCGGGTTACGTTTCCAGACCTCTGGAGCAGTCTATTGCTTATCCGCTCGTCACAATGGTAACAGTCAAGACAACGGAAGGTGTGAGGCGTGACCATACCCCTTCTCTTTTATAGACTTCTATATGGAGTATTTAATTTGCGCATAGGTCTGACGTCCCTTCGGCATACAGGCTCTTGCGGAGCATCATCTTGGGAGTTTAGCATATCTGCATAGTTTGGTATATCCCGATAGTGAGTTATTCGACTCTCATCTTTGTGACATACACTATCGAACATGATCCAGCTTGCATTGTATGTGATAGAAACACTTGATCCGTTCGTCTATATATGATGACGCAGGCGCGACTATGAAAAAAATGTCATGGTGACCTAGTTTGCCTGTAGTAAATATGGCTCGGCTTGATATATTAACTTCTACAGATAGACCATGAATTTGCCTCCGGATCCGGCTATGTTCGCTTTTAAAAGCGCTCGGATACAAAATGCCGAATAATCATGCCAATGCGTGAATACGATGAAGAATAGAGACAAAATTCAGGCGGTTTGGCTTACGGCCAGGTAATCCTCGTGATTCCACGCCAATGGCTGCATCACTGTATGTACGTGTCATTTTTTTACACAGGACATTGATATACACCCATTATAAAAATTAGTAGAAAGCTCGGCAAGTGTGCCCTGCAAATTATGGGTCTTTTAATTCTCGCGCCACGCTCAGTACTCTACGCGTGATATCTTTTTGCAATAACCCTAACGCGCATTTTTATTCATCTTTTCTTTATATCGACGACAGCATTCTATTGATCTTCCAGCCGATGCTTGCGAAGGAAAGAGCCTAGACTATTTCTTTGGCGTAGTATCTTTAGAATATCGCCCACATATTTCTAAAATAATATACTACTCGTCATGAATCCACCATGTCGTGGTTTTCTACACTTCCTATAAACTGCAATTGAAGCTCTCATGTGCTGCGTGTCTTGTGGAGAAGCATGATATGCCGGGTCGCCAGACTTGAGCTCATGACAACATGAGCAAATACTAAAATTCATTTTCTGGGAGCAAAAGGCATGGATGACTGAATAAGAAGAAAAGATAGAGGTGACACAATGATGACCAGCTTGAAATCTGCTATTCCTTCTTTCATTTATCAGCAGAAGATTTTTTGTGCAATTCAGATGATGGACCTCATACTGTTGTTTCTGCCGATCCAAGGAACCTGTTTTTTACCGGTGCGTGCGTGGGGTGGCCGGTATCAAGCTTATTTATGCAGGAGTGACCTCTCTTCTACAGCACCTTTCTCAAGTCATGGGTCATCCCAAGAGCAAAAAAAAATAAAAATAAAAATAAAAAAAAAGCAAAGGAGGCGTGCCGCTATGCATACATTAATACTTCGTAGTGAGAGGCGATAGTGCCCATTAAATAATGCCAAATGGGAACCCAGAAGGACCCGAAATGTGAAGGGGCACAACAAATATAGAAGATCGATTGGCTTGGCGAGAGTTGCTACGCTAATTTCGCGCAAAGGAAGGCGATAGATGCGGTACGCCGCTCTTGGAAAGAGAGTGGGATTGTCGTTTGTCGCACGCACTACCCATCCGTGTCATTGCCTTCTTGTTTCGTTGCGGAACGGCATCCGAGGTTTTTTCATCCCCTAAACAGACAGGGAAGAAAAGAACGGGGAGGAGGGATCGTCACACGATCCGTGCGTTTCACGCGATCATATGCAAGATCACCGGTGCAGGTTCCTTTCCTTTGTTTGTTCGTACGACACTGGATGTGAACAGATCGCCAGTGATTGTGAGAGCTTCCTTTTTTTTTTTTTATTTGCAGCTTACTCTGCTCTTCTAGATATATGGTGTTTCTGCGACAAGAAAAATGAAAGGGTCGGTCTAGTATTATAAAATAGGCTAGAAGAGCAGAGGAAAAATCATGGAGAGAAAGATAGAGGTAAAATGTGAACAACGGAGAGATAAAGAGTAATGGGAAGGAAAGATAGATACCATAATGGTCGTGTAAATTACAGAGATACAGTAGATGGGAAGGTTGTGCTTTTTGGTGTGTGTGTGTGTGCGTGTGTGTGTTCATTTTTTCTGAGAGTAAGGTGGGGGATATGAGTAAGGTATATAGAAAGCATGTCTTTTTTGAGTTTGTCGGTACGTGTGTGTGTCAGATGAGCAAAAGAGGTGGGTGAGAGGAGATGTCTCTTTCTGTCCTTGATTTTTGCTTTTTTGCGGGCTTGATTTTTTGTTTTGATGACGGTCCATGAGCAAAGGGGAGAGAGGTTATAAAATGGTAGGATGGTAGCACTTTGCGAGTGTGAGAGATAGAGAAGAGGTGCGTGGATGGCTTGCTTGAGTTGTTTTCTTTTTTTGGATGGGATGAGATCGGCATCTCAGATGTGGGCCTTCAGAACGGGTGTTCTTTAACGACGACCAACTATAAAGGAGTGTCCATCATGAGTGAGATGTTTGTGCTGTGCACAGACGTGGCTTCACTTACTACTTGCGCGACCGCAGTCAGGGCACCAGCTCGTGTCGAAATAGCGTCGGTGGATGAGACAGTAGCTTCGTCCACGACCGCTACAAACGCGGGCGGTCTCGCTAATGATGTTGGCCTTTGACGCCGTAGAACATTTAACTATTGCTGCACTTGTCATGGCTGGCATGTGTCTGTTCTGGAAGAGGAGCAAGAAAAAAGTAAAATAAAAAAGAGACGCACGAGCAAATGAGCTGGTGAGACCATCGTTGCAGGGGGTGGGGGTTTATATAAGCAGTACTAGTGGCTTGGGATGGGGGACGTTCCTACTGCGGGACAGCAAGCAAAAGAGAAGAGAAGGTGGGGGTGCACTGTGCCACCTTGGTATTTCACAGTAGCTCGGTCGATTGCATATGCATGAGAACCTGTGGGGGGACCTTTTCCTATGAGCTATTGGACCGTCTGTCCGGGCCCATCCTTTTTTTTTCTTGTGCGCAGTTCCTTTTATTTTTTTTTCTTGCTGTTAAGACTCCGGACAATAAACTTATTCTACCTTTCAACCTTATCGCTCGATCAAATGGATTGCGATACAAAAACCAGCGACTGTTCTACATAACTATAGAACAGAAAGGAGCAGCTGAGAAGAAGACAGGGGACGAGGAGAGGGACGCGCAATCACACACATACGCGTGCACGCAGGCATCGCGCACCACGTCACTTCATCCTTTGGCTCTTGCGCCCTCGCTCCATAATACGCGCTTGTTCATTCGCTCCTTTCTATGCGTTGCTGAGTCCATAATACGCAAGCAGGCGACGAAACGCATTGAAAAGTAAAGAGAGCCGGTTCGTATCTATATGTGTGTGTGTGTGTGTAAAAGCGTGTGTATGGGTGTGGATGTGCGCGACCATGCACCTTCCATGTCACGAGCACCACACCAAACCAAGAGGAAAAGAAAACAAGGTTCTGATCATGGGAGCCGTCTTCCTTCTTCCTCCGAAGCCTTTTTCCTTTTCCATCGGGCCAGCTCATCATGGGACAAAAAAAATTTTGGATCGTTTGCGTCCATCGGCGTTTTTAACACGATGCATGGCTAATTCTTTTTTGCAGCTTTTGTGTGAGGCATAATCAGGCAGCGCAAACGGAAATAGGTTGGATGTGCGTGCGATAAGCGCAAAAAGACGAGGTCGCACCTTGTGTCTAACGCCAGCCGGCCCCGTGATCAGGTTACATCGGCGTGCAGATTGCCTATCATCTAAGGTAAAAGCTATTATTACAGGTATCTTAATCTCTCTTCTTTCTAATCAAGAGGTACTAATTTCTATTGATCCCTGTTCTCTCTTTTCTTTCATTTGTGTGCGTATATATCTGTTCCATTTGAGTGAAGACCTTGATCTGGGAGTATCACTTTATTTGGAATGTCGGGGCAGCATAACAATGGTATAAGTAAGAGGGATGGAGGAAAGACAAAAATTTTGGGCATGGGACATGGCAAACAAAAAAGAAGGTTTCCCGATAAATGCGAGTCCCAAGCCAGTGGGCAATCCAGCAATGGCTGGCCCGAGCGCTTTTTGTTTATAAGCGTGCACGGCCACCAGGCGACCGAAAAAATAGAGCGCACTCCGCTACGAAAGGTTTTTTTTTTTGGGATGAAAGAACTAAAGACACGAAGCCATGTCATTGTGTTTTGCAAGACAACGCCCTCAGTCCGCCTTGAAGAAGAAGACTTTGTCTAGTTCATCAAGAAGCCACAACACACAGACAATTTTTTTTTGTCTCAGAAATAGAGGGTACAAGGCTCGCACACGCCATACCTAATAAGCTTAGTGTTGCAGTCACCTTTTTGCTTTTTCGTTAAGGTATGTTGCACCGACGAAATCCACCCACATCATCATCATCATCATCATCATCATCATCATCAGTATCATCATCAGTCAACCGGACCTTGCCCCTGTGCCCTGTCCATAAGCTCTAGAAAGAAAAAGGTACATGCAGATTTTTTCCTTCAACGTCATAGGATCGAACGCGACAGAATTTCATTACATGCGCATCCCCCCTCCGCATCACCTTCCTCGTGTGGCCGATGAGCAAGGCACCTTTTCCTCCGCGTCATTATCATGTATTCTCACCTTACGCATTTTTAACGCGTCTTGTACTCTACTCAATATAAACATTTCTTCCACTATTATCTTTTTTTTTCCCGGTGGCACGCAAATAAAGACACATGCGCAACAGTAACAACAGTACTCGGTTTCGTTTGTATTTTTTTTTTCCTTGTGTACGGTACCCGTCGGAGGGTGGCCGAGACCTCTCTGTGCAAAGACATGGGTTGTTTTTGTTTTATTTTGGGATGTGGACCCCCAATCTAATACTGAGTTACACATGCGACATAGACGAGATGACTGTTAAGAGCACCAACAATGCACTCAAGTTACACACCAGGCCATGTCCAACACTCATGAAATTTCTCTCGTTGTCATTAAGAAGACCGAGAGAGAATCCCATGACGGCTTGGCCTTCCACCATGTCCATTTTTGGGATAAAGGATATCTTTAGGACCTCAGAACTCAAAAGCACGCTTCAGCCAATGGGATATCTAGGCAGCCCGCGACGCGCATGCAACTCGCATGGCGTCAATTTACAGAATGTTGTAGAGAGCAGCAGGCATGATTATTTACATTGGCATGACCATGAGTGGAGTCCGATGCGATCGATTGGACGTGTGCAGATAAGAACAAAACATCATACATATGGCATCAGCAAACCTGACTTTGTGTCCTTTCAATGTTTTTTCCCTCAATTACGGCGATCTCCATTTCTTTCTATACAGTAGGTCGCACCACTGCTTGTCTGCGTGACCCCATGACCTCTCCCCCCCTTCTTATTTTGCCATCCTCTCACCACATGCGTATACGAAATGGATGCACCCTTCTGTATTGTTCGAAGAATGTCCACACTGCAGTTACGTGTGGCATTCCGCTCCTGTCATTTTCGTGTAAGGCAGCTATCACCATAGTTCCCATCCACTTGTGTCCGCTCTTTAAAGGGAAATTGCTGTCATGTTACTTTCTCGTAAGTAGTGCGTAATCGACGAAAAAGGATCCACGACGTGTGTATGTATATGCGTGGTGCATGCATGCGCTTGCTGTTCCTTCCAGTTGCTGCTCACCTGGCCGCTTTTTCCCGTTCCAAAATCAATTCTTTCTGTGGACTTCTGCTCGATCGAGACGGACAAAACGTGCAATGGCGCTGAAAGGGCCCGAGGCCTACGGTTGGGGCCCCGTATAGGGCGCCGAGGCGTCCTACGCCCACATCATACTCCTTTGGGTTTAACAGCAGATATTTTTGAAGACACCTGAAAAGGTTGTCATGTGCGACCCAATTAACAATTGGAATGGCAAACAGATAGAAATAAATCAAAGTGAAAGAGCAGAGGGATGGAGAAGGATGGTGTGGGTCCATCACAGGTAAGGCGATGGCCTGTTGTGGCCACATAGAATTGCGGGGCTCACGCCCACGCGCATGTACAGTATCCACAGTACCCGGACACACATACACATGAGCACGGATGCGCTAACTCAAAGTACCATGGTATCTCGACTTAGTATGCTATCTGTCTCTCGTTCCTTTTTCGTTTTGTTCCCCATTACGCCATAGGATGAATGAAGTGACACGCAGGCGGCTCAGCCCAGTTATGGGGTAATGCGGCGCATTCACGGGCACATGTGTGTAAGCCAAATGGCATCCAATGCACATATGTCGGGTGATGGCACATATACCTGGAAGAACTGGAAGAAAAGAGCGAATAAGTTAATTGTGCCATTCATGGGCGACGCCGACAAGTGGGCGCTAGCTCAGTATCCAGGTCAGTGGCAATGACGATAGGCCCTCACGGTCCCATGCACAGAACACAGATGCTTGACCTTGCTTTTCTAATATTGCCCATTGAACAAATTCCGTGGACATATTCAGGCTCACACGATATTTTTTTTTACTCATAAAATATTTATTCAGCGAAGATGGGCGCTTGACGTACGCGGTTATGGTGATATGGTGATGTGTTCTTAATTGCTGGTAAGGCGAAATCGAGTAAAAAAAAAGTTCATGTTTGTTTGTCTTCATGAAGCAGAGATCACATGTGCACAGGACCGGTGATGAACTCAACGGGCCCTTGTCAGACATGAAAAAAGAAAGAAAAAAAAAAGACCTACGTTTCATTGGCTAGCTCATCAATCATTTCTCCACACGGAGTAGAAAAAGGTGAGAAGGTGGAGTCGTGTATTTAGCTGGGAGCAACCTCTCTTTCTGCTGCGGACAACTGCGGAAAATTGTTGCGAACACAAAGTGATGACACCGTGCACACGTGAAGTGCTGCCTTTTTCCTATTACTATCGCTCCCGTGCCAGAGCCATGTAGAAATAAGTAGAAAGACGCAATTCAGACATGCATACAACTGCATAACATACTACAGAAGAGGTCAATTTGTGCAAGTGAGCCATTGCGATCATGCACGAAATATTCGGTTTTTTCTTCTGAAAGGCAGCGGTTCGCATAAGAGTAAATGCGTGAATAGGATGTGTAACTACCGGCTTATGTACATATGCGACCTCGGATAGAATCGTACGTTGTGGTAAAATCAATATGCTATGTATAGACAGCAGAGTATACAGACGGATCGGGTCTAGCAAACAGCTTATTATAATTAGGAAAACAGGGGACAACTTTTAATGGAAGCGACGGTCTATAAAGTAGAGACTATCTGGTCGGTATGATAGAAAATCAAAGGTCTCCATAAATAAGATGATGAAGGGAGGATGAGGTGGCGGGACGTAGAGAAAACGGTATACGATGATGTGAGGTTTACAGACGCTCCTTGACCCAACCTTCAAGGCCATTGGCCAGCCAAATCTCCTGAATACTCTTTCCAAGAGCACCGACCTTGTAGGTCTTTTGCGTACCATCCTTCTTTGTGACATTCAGACGACCATCTGCTGCGTGAATCTCGATCTTCCATTCGGTGCGCTGGGTCAGATCAGACGCGCCCACCTCAGCTTTAAGGTCCTTGACGAGTTCGGGCGAGTCAATCAGGAGTAACGCGTTGTTGATAGAGTTACGCTTGAACGTCTCCGAGTAGGAACCGGCAATCATAATTGGGATATTCCGCGACTTAATCGCCGTGGCAGCCTGCTCACGCGAGGAGCCGGTACCAAAGTTGAAACCACCCACCAAGATGTCACCCTATCAAAACATGAGTCTTCAGACGATCACCGTCCATTCGTCTCTTACCTCTTGAACCACGTTGACGAAGTTGGGGTCATAGTTCTCCATTACAACCTTCTTCATGTCCTCGACCGTCATGTCGTCATTGTAAGTGTACTTGCCGGGGTAGATACCATCGGTGTTCAAGTTATCCGCGTGGCAGAACAGAAGGTTGCCACGGATGACGCCAGGGAAGTTCGGCAACACCTCGGCGTCGTCCGCGCTCTCTGTCTTGGCAGGCTCGGTTGTCTCAATCGTGAACTTGGGCTCAGATTTTTGGGAAGTGTTACCACCCAACACAGCAGCGGGAGAAGCAATCTTGCCAGTGACAGCCGATGCCGCAACGACAGCTAATTAATTTTTCGATGAATAAACTCAATTGATCTCTTGATTCGCTCCATTTACCTGGGGAGGCCAGATAGGCCAGGGCAGAGGGCGAGCCCATACGGCCCTTGAAGTTACGGTTCGTGGCCGAGATACCAACCTCACCGTCCTTGAGCAGACCGGTACCGAGACCGACGCAAGGACCACAACCGGCTGGGAGTACCTTAGCACCGGCTGCGAGGAGAGTAGCCCAGTCGCCCGACTCCTCGACTTCTTTTTGCACTTCCGAACTGGCCGCAGCGACGTAAAACTCGACGCCCTCCTTGATCTTCTTACCCTTCAAGACTTCAGCTGCCTGCTTCAAGTCAGTTGCACGCGAATTGACGCACGAGACGAGATAGGCCTTGTTGATGTTGATGTTTTGGGCCTCGAGGTCAGCAAGAGGCGTAGCAACCTTGACCGAGTTGGGACCCGAGACATGTGGGGACAAGGTCGAGAGATCGAGGGTGAGCTTCTTGGCATAGGTCGCGTTCGGCGAAGGCTGGATGGGGTTGTCAATCAAGGCCTGGATGGTCTCGTTATTGATGCGGGGATGGACAAAGTCCTGACCGGGCGGGGTGGGAGGGAGATTCTTGTTCTCAAAGTGGGTCAGCGCAATACGGCGCATGCGCTTGCGGAGAAAATCGATGGTAAGGCCATCGACGGGGAACACACCGGCGAGAGCGCCCCACTCGGTCGTCATATTCGCGATCGCGAGACGGTCCTCGACAGACAGGTCCTTGAGGGCCTGACCATGGAACTCGATGGCGGTGTTTAAAACTTGGTCTTGATTAAACAGGCCGCACAAACTGATTATCACATCTTTGCCGGTGACGCCAGCCGGGAGTGCGCCCTGAAGCTCGACCTTGACGACGGGGGGAATTTGCCACCACGTCCGGCCAGTGGCCCAGATCGCAGCTGCGTCGGTGCGCACAATGGGGGTGCCGACCGCACCGATACCGCCGTACATGTTGGAGTGCGAGTCGGAAGCGACGGTCAAGGTGTTGGGGAACGCATAGCCTTCTTCGATCATGACCTGATGGCCAATACCACGACCGGCAGGGTAGAAATCGACGCCATGCTCGGCAGCAAACTTCTCAATGTTGGCATACTTGGTCAGGTTCTTCTCCGACTTGTTCTGCACGTCGTGGTCGAGGGCGAACACGGGCTGCTTGGGGTTATAAAACTTGGTTGCGCCAATCGACTTGAACTTGGGGATGACGGCGCCCGTGTTGTCGTGGGTCAAGATATGCGCAGGGCGGATCGAGATGTAGTCACCGCTCTTGACCTTGTAGCCCTCGGGAAGATCGACTGCGTATTTTTGCACGATCTTTTCAATCAGGTTCTGAGTATCGGCTGCGTCGGAAGCATAACCTCGTCGGTAGCGAGCTGAGGCGGGCACAAAGGCGCGGGTGCGCAGGATGTTTGCTCTGGAGAGAGTGACCAGCATTTCCCGATAAGCAAAAAGTGAAGGAGGGAGAGAGACAAAGAAAAAGAAGAGTGGGGAGTGGGAGCAAGGGAAAGAAAACAAATCCTGATTGAAATGTTCGACTGAAATGCCATGACGGATCTCCGTCCTTTTACCTTTTTTGGTTGACCCAGCCACCAACCCAGCATAAGCGGCGCTGACAACTTTTTTCTCTTCCCCCACTGCATTTTTTTTTTTTTTTTTCATATTACTGCATAGAAACTAAATCATGAGCTTATATACCTGCATTGCATGCCAAGTGGCATTCGAGTCCGCCGCCGGCCAAAGAACACACTACCGATCCGACTGGCATAGATACAACCTCAAGCGTAAAGTAGCAGACCTGCCGCCTGTCAGCGAAGACCAATTCCAGAACAAAGCCCAGTGTGAGTTGTCCTCCTTATGCTGATAGTCAATTCTGACTTCGATCTCTAGCAAAACAGGAGACACAGGCACAACAAACCGAAGCAAGTGCGTTCAAAGGCTACTGTGAGCCATGCAGGTAGGCAATCGTGGGTCATTGTGTTGTCCCTGACACTGAGATCTCGTCTGCAGGAAATCATTCCGGACCAAGAATGCGTACGACAATCACGTTCAATCCAAAAAGCACAAGGAAGTCGCTGCCAAGGCCGTGCCTCGGCCCCAAAAGAAGCAAGAAGAGGAGGAAAAGAAGCCTATCGCAGACGAGAAAGAGGACACATCCAAGGCCAATGCAGAAGAGCAGCCACAAGAAAATGAACAACAAAAGCAGCCTCTGCCTGATCTGACCGTCAACGAAAACATGACGGAAGAAGAGATGCTGGCCAAGATTGATGCCAAGATTAAGGCGGCAAGGCGCTTGACCGAGACCGAGTGTCTGTTTTGCTCGCACAACGCCGACACCTTCGAGGCCAACATGGAACACATGACACTGGCACACAGCTTTTTCATTCCCGATATCGAATACCTCGTCGACCTCAAGGGTCTCGTGCGCTACCTCGGTGAAAAGATCAGCGTCGGTAATGTTTGCTTGTACTGTAACGGCAAGGGACGAGAGATGCGCTCGCTCGAGGCGGTGCGGAAACACATGGTAAGTGCATGGCTGTGGTGAAAGTACCGTGAACTGACACGCGGACTGCGTAGTTGGACAAGGGCCATTGCAAGATTGCATACGATACCGACGATGATGCCATTGAACTTGTGGATTACTATGACTTTTCTTCCTCCTACCCAGAGCTCGAAGGCGAGGATGTCGACGCCGATGCCGATCTGGCTGAACTCACCCAGGGCATTCACCTCGCTGATGATGATATGTCGCTTGTCTTGGCGAATGGCTCCGTCATTGGTCACCGTAGCCTGAAGCGCTACTATGATCAGAAACTCAAGCCTGAGGAGGTAAGTTAGCAAACAAGAAGCGGGCAAAATAGCAAGCAGTGACTTACTCGTTTCACGACAGACTCGCGACTCGGTGCTGATCAACAAACTGATTGGACAATACGAAAACATGCAAGGCTTCGAGTCGATGCGTGCAAAGCAAGGCCAGCGTCTCATCACCGATGGCCGGCCCGACAAGGTGCGTCCGACCGAGGCTTTCAGAGACCACCGTATGCATCACGAATATCAAACTCGTGTGGGCCTGCAGTCCAACAAGCTGCAAAAGTACTTCCGTGTGCAAATCATTTAAGCTTCTTTTTCATTAAGACAATACGCATCCTTGTATTTCTACTTTCTGCGTGGGGTGTGTTGTGTCGTGGCAAAATGAGCCCAAGAACAAAACAGGGCAATAGGAGTGGATAGGCTCGTGCTGAAGGAGGAACAGGAGACCAAATAATTCACGCAAGCTGCACGTCCGCTCCCCTTATTACTGCCGATGATTCAAAGCAGAATTGCCGTTTTATATTGTCTTCGTCCCCTTCTTGTTCTTCATATATTTATTTATTTCTTTCTTTCCTTCACCTTTCCTCTGTCCTATTTTTAATGATCCTCCCCACCGTGCGACTTTGGGCCCTGATGGCGTCAACGACAGTAGCAGTGACGGCGCAGGTATCCGTGCCTCTGCAGCGCAATGCCGAGTACAAGCCCAACCCACGGATTGCACTGCAGCAGGCCCAGACGAGATACTCGAGCTTTGTCGCGCACAAGGACCACACTCCGCAGAGCAAGAGCAAGGAGGTGTACAAAATACCCATGTCTGATTACATGTACGATATCGAATATTACGGCACCGTCGACGTTGGCACGCCGCCCCAGTCGCTGCGACTCGACTTTGACACTGGATCCGCCGATCTTTGGTTCGCCTCCACTCACTGTAAGACCTGCGGCTCTCAACAAATCAAGTTTGATGCGGCAAAGTCGACCACGTTCAAGCCCATCAACCGTACCTTTGAGATCACGTACGGTGACAAATCCAAGTCGTCAGGCACTGTCGGCACCGACATCGTGCGATTCGGCGACCTTACGATCGAGAACCAGGTTGTCGAGCTCGCTACGGAGGAGTCCAAGGACTTCCAGTCCGGTACGATTGATGGTCTCGTGGGACTCGCGTTTGGCCCGCTGGCGAGCGTCAAAGGCATCAAAACACCGTTGGAGAACCTGGTTGACCAAGGGGTACTGGCGGAGCGTATCTTTGGTGTCTTTCTCGGCAAGGGGTTCGAAGGCGGTGGTGGAGGTAATACTAATAGTGTTTAGGCAAGAAGAAAGTTTGTTTTCTTGTTTCTAACTGATGTGCATGTATCTTTGTTTTGCTGACCGTGTTTACAGAGTTTATCTTTGGCGGATACGACAAGGAGCGCTTTAGCGGTGAGCTCTACAGTGTACCTGTCAATAAAACAAAAGGTAAGTTAAGTCAAAACAGATATAGACGTCGTTTTCCTGAGTCCGTCATTTGGTATGTAGGCTACTGGTCTGTCCATGTGGACCGGACGAGCATAGGCACCGAGACAGTCGCGACCGATCTTGAGGCCATCATGGATACCGGTACCACGCTGGTGATCTTTCCGCCCAAATATGCAACAACGATCGCCAAACGCTACAACGCGACTGATAATGGCGACGGCACATATACCATCGCATGCGACGTATCCAAATTCCCTCCCCTTCGATTTACGTTCAAGGACAAGACGTTTGAGGTACCGACCGACTCTCTCGTGTATTACAACGACAAGGGTAAATGCATGGCGGCCTTTTCGTACAGCGACCTGCCGTTTGCCATCCTCGGTGACATTTTCCTCAAGGATAACTACGTCGTGTTTGACTTTGGCAAGCCCGAAGTACGCATCGCGCCTATCAAGAAATAATTTAGATAGATCTGTTGTAGGTGTCATTATCATCCTGCTACCCAATTGCTTTGTTTTTGTAATAGCTGTTTATTTGGAAGGGATAAGAGAGAAAGAAGAAAGGGAAATATAATCATAGGGTATGGTGCTTGTGTGTGTGCGTGTGTGCGTGCGGTTTTATACTAATATATAGAGCGGGAAACGATATGTGTGCATGCAAAAGGGAGAAAAAAGACGCTTAGCAAGCACATTGCTTACCACCGCCGACATCATTGGAAGGTTGCATAAGATCGACGCTACCATGCACGCCACGCGCACCACTGCGACCGTCAAGTCGGCTTTGCGAGGTCTGGGACTCAAGGGGGATCTTTTTAGCTGCAAAAGAATGAGTTCCTTTCTCAGGGCGGATGATTTTCTACTGTATACTTGCCTATTTCGTTAAAGACGAAATCCACGTTCTTGGAGGACTTTGCACTTGTCTCGGCAAACAAAAGACCGGCTTCCTCCGCATACGCAGCAGCATCTTCCTCAGGCACCTGGCGCTCCGCCGTGGTTTCATCCTCGCTGCCCTCCTCGGCAGGCTCAGTCAGGTCGAGCTTCGTGCCGACCAAAGCAATCACGATGCCAGGGCTGGCCTGTCGCTGCAGCTCCTTGACCCACGACTTGGCCTTATCCAGCGTGGACTATCGCTAGGTGAGCAACGCATATACAGGGTCAATCAGAGACGAGACGTACTGCTTTGGTGATATCATAGGCAACGACCGCCGCTTGAGCATTGCGGTAGTACATGGGCGCCAAGGAATGGAACCGTTCTTGGCCTGCCGTGTCCCAGATCTCGAACTTTATGGTACGGCCCGCCACCTGGCACTTTTGGGTCAAGAAAGCAGCTATTACAAATACGAGTTGAGCGCTTGGGTTTCTCTCCTTATTATTTGGTAGACGTGCCTCCAATGGTCGGTTCCTTGTTGTCCGAATATTCTCGGTTCACAAAGCGGATGACTAGACTCGATTTACCGACGGCCGACTCGCCTACGTTTTGAATTTCAATCATTTGCTCGTTTTATGAGTGGGGGGCGTCTCTGCTCTAACCTAGCAAGACGAGCTTGATAGTGGCCACCTTGTTCGTGGAAGGCACAATGGGTCGCGAGGCGGGGGATTCACTCATTGAAGAGAAGAGAGCAGAAAAAAATGTAATGAACCCAGACCGCCCTCAGCAAAGCACCCATTTTTGGCTGCACCTCGTGCACATGCATCCTTGGTGATTATCGTGTATCATATTTTTTTAATACTTTTTCTTAAAAAGTAGGTGGTTGCATTCTATGTACATTATAACGGTCATAACAGCAAAGCGTTCGAAAAGAGTGGCATGCTTTATGTCTTGTTTTAGGCCTTGTCCGCTTTACGGGTCACATAGGGTCCAAGCTATTTAAAGGGAAAAGGGAATAAGTCAACGTCATTCTTGAATCAATGACCCTCGATCGTACCGTAAAACCTTCCAGATCAGGAACAACAAAGGTGCGCACACGGTTCCAGTCAATCTTGTAGTTGCCCTTCTTCGTATGTCGGCCCATGGCACCCGATCCAGTACCTTTTGCGTAAAAACTGAGAATCCACTGCCATTAGACAACAATCAGCATTTACCCTTGTAATAGTTGTGGCCTCGCTTCGAGGTCATGGGGAAGCGCTTGGCACCTCGGGGCAATGCGCGAATGACACCAAACATCGTCAAAGAAGAAAAAAGTGGCAACTTGTTTACACTGGCCCCGCCTCAAAATAATGGAGTCCAGCTGCCACATTTCGCACAAAATCCCAGCCTCTCGATCGCTCTAATTATTTTCCAACATTGATGCATGAAGTTGAATAATAGAGAAAAAACTAGTCCATAATCCTGACGATTACTCGCATGGTGATAGACCACCATCAAGTGCAGCCCTGCTTCATCTGTTGTCAGGGGCGACCGAACACAATGATGTCGCGACGGACACGCTTGAAGACGAGTGCCGCCAGATGTATTTTACTTGTACTCTGCTTGTCCACATGGAGCGGTAATCCGCACATTTCGTTTCAAAAGCGTGCTCGCACCAACAGAGACACTACTCGATAGATGTTGATGCACGCAAGGGGATGAGGATTTATATATTTTGATTTTTACAGACCGTTGAAAAGGACAAGGGTGGGGTAAACATGAAATGAAGTATAAGTTTCTCTAAAAGTCAGTAACACGACCACCAAAGCTCCAGTCACCGTGTTTCAAAGGCTCATTCTTGGGGCCATTGACTTCACCCGTCTTGGGGTTCACGTCGCCTTCGAAGTCGGGCTTGAGAGGCTCTGGAGCATCGTCGTGGAGGGCACCTGCACCGGACATGCTGTCCTGCTCCTGCTTCTTGCGAATCATGTCGAGCATTTCTTGCTGCTTCTTTTTGTTGCCGAGGGGGATAGGGCCAGGGCCACCCATGGAGGAGTAGGATCGCTTCACGATGTGTCTCAGCATGGTTCTGACAAACAAAAGAGACGGATGGGAGAATGATACGTCAAAAGAGAGAGAACAGCTCTCATTGGAGGGCCCCGCAACATAGTTTAAATTACAGCAGCATGTGTGCGCATTCATTCACCTAATCCACCCGTATTCACTGTTATTTTCCTGTATGGCACGACAGGGCTCGCTTGCGTTCCGATTCCGCCAATTCGACGCTTACGCAAAGACGCTCGATGATTTTCGCGTCAAGACCACCGCGGGTGCGACGGGTAAGGTCGACTCTATAGAGACATACGGCCGTGTTAACTGTTCCAATCTAGTCACGGTCATCAGTGCCCTGATTATCGTGTACTTGGTCATGTCTGAACTCATCGCCTACCGCACACCGATTTGGCGACCCGAACTGATTGTGGACAAGGGCCGCAAAGAAAAGATGAACATTCACTTCAACGTTACATTTCCAAAGATGCCATGTCACAGTACGTGAATAACCTAACAGAAGGAGGGTGTGAACCGTGCGCCTGATAGACTCAACTCTGAATACACAGTGCTGAGCCTCGACATTATGGACGACAGTGGCGAGCACATCAGCGGATACACGCACGACATTTACAAGGTGCGCTTGGACCGTATGGGCGTGCCCATCCACACCGAGAAGACCAACAGTAAGTCAAAAGCGGTTCCTTCCAAACCGGTCACTCAGTCAGGCGCGCAGAGCTCGGCGACACCAGCGAGGGCGCTGCATTAGCCCTTCAGAACGACCAGGACACATGCGGCAGCTGCTACGGCGCGCAATCGGTTCGCGACGACGGGTGCTGCAACACCTGCGATGAGGTGCGACAAGCCTACGCCAACTCGGGCTGGGGTATCCAAAACGAAGACAATTTTGAGCAATGTGTCCGTGAGGGCTGGAAGGCGCGTATCGCGAAGCAAGCCGACGAGGGCTGCAATGTGCACGGCCAGCTTTCGGTCAATAAGGTCCGCGGCAACTTCCATATCGCCCCCGGCCAGTCTTTCCAAAACGCAAACATGCACGTCCATGACCTGAAGAGCTTCTTCCAGGGCGCACCCGACGGTCATGCCTTTGACCTGTCGCATGAAATTCACCTCTTGCGTTTCGGCCCCGACCCTGCCACGCTCCGCACCAGCAAGAAGCTGAAGGGTGACCCGACCGCGGCTGTCACTAATGCCTTGGCCGGCACAGCCAAGACCGCGACGCGTTCGCGCACCGTATACCAATACTTTCTCAAGATCGTATCGACCCAGCTCGAACCCCTCAGTGGCACGCCTGTCTACACGAATCAGTACTCTGTTACCCAGAACGAACGCGTGCTCGATGAACATGCCGGCGGATTGCCAGGTACGACAATGAATGAAAAAGAGAGGTCAGGAACGTATAAGTGAACGTAACCTCGTCTGCTTAGGTGTCTTCTTCATCATGGATATCTCACCCATGTTGATTACCTACCGCGAAGAGCGATCCTCTTTTGCAAGCTTTTTGACCGGCGTATGTGCCATTATTGGCGGTATTTTTACCGTCGCAGGCCTCTTTGATCGTGTTGTCTATCGCGCTGAACGGTCACTCAAAAAGAAGATGGACCTTGGGAAAACGTTATAAATGGCGTTGGAAGACAAAAACATCCACATATTCTCACATGCAAGCGCACACCACACACACATACACACACATACACACACACACACGTCCATACAGAACGAAATAAAAAAAAAAAAAGAAAACAAAGGGACTCCGTCTGAAGGCTGTCAGTGTCGCCAACCCACACTATGACCATTTTCCATTTGTGGCTCAAGAAACCCACGAAAGAGCCAGTTTCCCTCCGCCAGTTTGGACCACCGTACACCATAGCCCTGGCTTTGTCGGACCTCATACGCCGTTTCATTATGCTAATACAGAACGTCAGTGAATTTGTCATCCAAAAGAAAAGAACATAAAGACTGGCTTACGGGTAAGCTATGGAGATTGATCCATACTGCGTCACCGAGGATGGTGACCAAAACACGTTCCGCATGCTCGTTCTTTGCGTCCTCAGCTGATGCATAGAGGAAAAGAGAATGAGCCATCCATCACATCGATTCCGAAACCTGCTTACTTCCTGTGCATACGCCCCAGAAACCGGTCTGTTGGTCACGGTGCCAGTGCTTGCTGAGCGCCTTGGCGCCGACCGTCAACTTGTGTTGCTGCTGCACGCGGGTCGGTTTGGCGCTCGCCTTGACGTAGGGCCTCGTAAACGCATGGAGACACTCGTCGAGGCTGGGAGGCATGACGTCCAGGGTCTGACCCCCGGTGGTGGTGCGTAAACGTAAAAAGATGCGTATGTCATTTGGCGTCAGGAACTAACGACACGAAACAAGAAACGATAAGCCGGGGATTCGTGTGTTTACCATTTCATGGCAAAATAAGCAAAAACCTCAAAGAGGAAGCGTCTGAGCTGATCCTGAGTAGGTGGGTGTGTAAACAAGCGCGCCATCTCGGTTTCCAACTGCTCTATCCTATGTTTCTTTTGTTATCACACACGGTAACCTCAGTGTCGTATGGTGTAGCGTAGTGGAGTGTACCTGTGCGTATTGGTGACCGCGAGTAGAGACACAGGATTGGTCCGGAGGGACTCGGGAAAGCGGCCGCGTCGTTGTTGGCACGCTTCGAGCGTGGTCGCCATTTGTCGATAGAAAGGACGACTCATGGGCATATTCTCGATCGGCAGGTCGTTTTCCTTGACATGAGTCAGAAGTCTGCTTTTCAGCCTGGGTGCATCCGGGCTGCCCTGATCCAGCTAAAGTAGGCGCAAACGGAGTGAATGACTTGAATGAGGGCCATCTTCCTCTGTACCTGAGGATCGGCTGGGGCCAGCAGTGCTTTGCAGAGCGGGTGCCACTGGGTCTCGTGAGGACAAGATAGTTGTTCGTTCAGTACCGCAGGGAGGACGGCTTGCATGTCGGTCATGGTCAAGCTGTGTCCCGGCAGACTCTTCCGAACAGCAACACCCAATGCCCCGAACCTCCGTGTGTGCAACATGCAACCCAAAAAGCAACAGAAGTGGACAAGAGCAAAATAAAAGAAATCGCACCTCCTAAAGAAAACACGCATACATCCGCAAAATCATGAATAACAAGGTCTGTACAGGAGATAAATAGCCATTAGGCAAAAGACCGCTTGGTTTGTATCGCATTAAGGTAGGTAGAGAGATAACTGGTACAGGAATACACAAAGCCATGCAGACGGTGGCCATCGATATGGGCAAACCGTTGGGAGTACGCCCAAGACGCGCGTTTGTTCTTTTCCCACTCGGCCAGGCTCGCGAGACGGAGCGACCATTGACCGATCTGGGCTGGCCAGTCGATCGACTGCAGGTGGTGACGAAGCGTGCGCCAGAGACGCCCGGGTATGAGGCGTTGGATAAGGTCGTCCAGGACGCGCAGCACCAGGAAAATGCTGAACAAAAAGCCAATCGCGAGTGCAGTGAGACACCCCACGAGAATGTACCCTACGATAAGGTGGACGAGTTTTCGGATCGACAGCCGTTCTCGATAGTGCGGGTGGTAATGGTATGTGTGCGGTGGGGCGGGGCTTGCTGGCCAAGAAATGCTTGGTACTTGCACGGATGGGACATCATGACCACTATCAAGATGCTGAAGGTCTTGCTCTGCTGTGTGTCGTCCGTTTTGCGGCCGACCTGGCATCGTCTCCACCGAGGAAGACGGTTCTACCATGAAAGAACGCAAAGAGTCTGGGAGACGGCAAAAGCGAAAGAAAGAGAAGAGGAACAAAGAAAGAGAGGGAGAGAGGAAGAAAGAGAAAGGAAAACGAATAGAAATAGAATATCAAATGGGAAGGTCAACCAACTCCAGGGACCAGAACAAAGTCATGCGCTTTTTTTTTTTCTTGCACTCAAGCAAAATAATGGTGATAATAATGAAAAAAAAAAAAAAGAGTGAGATCGTATCGCTGTGTTACTGTCGACAGTTTGCGTTGCCTATGTATTGGTTCTGGATCAGCATTAAACGCAAAAAATATGAAGTCAGTCTTGTTTTTATCGGGGCCTCCATACACTCTTTCCCGAAAGTGAATTCGTCCAGTGATGAGAAACAAAAATTCGGGTTGCACACTGAATGATGATGCTCCTCTAATTTATTCTTCTCTTTTATTCTTCTCTTTATTCTTTTGTTCTTCTTTTTTATTCCTGCCAAAACGTTTGCAGTCTCTTTGTTTGCCTTGCAACGCTTCTGCAGACTTTCCACAGTGGATCGATCAATGGTCGCGCCTTCTCCGTCATCCCACACCGCCTGCGCCAACTCTTGAAACAAGCGTGATGCCATCCTCGCCTCAGTGTCTTGTGTGGTTTTGCTGGGATGATCAGCAAGCGTCCAGATCGTCACGGGCTTGCTGCGAAGGTCGTCAACACGAGGTGCGCTAGCACGACAGAGCAAATATGTCGACTGAAAATTGAACTTGGAGC
>JNEN01000657.1:0-10120 GCA_000697355.1 Syncephalastrum monosporum B8922 | reverse complement strand
ACGTGCGCATGGACGAGATCAAGGCCATGGCGTTGTCTGATTGCAAAAGAATGAGATTCATAACCTGAGATTCGTCATTTAAGGCACTTACTTTTGTGAGAAGACTTTGAAGAGAGAGATGTTGGACGGTGTCTTTTTTTTTTTTACTGCGGTTTATATGTCGTTGCCAGTACATCGGTTTTCATGCGTTGGTCTGATGATCATGTGCTGGCCCTTTCAACTGGCGACAAAACGTTGTTTTTTCCATCCAAAAAGAAGACAATGCTGTATAAGACTATGCTTTATGTAGAGTATGCTACGTCTATCTCATATTGATAACGCTATTTTTATGAGTAAGATTGCCTTCTGTGTTATCTTTTCTTTTTCTTTTTCTTCTTCTTCCATGGCAGGCGGGATCAAGGCTTCCGGTCCTTCTGCCAAATCAGGTACAACCCAAAAAAGGCAAACCTATGCTCGTCTTTGGAGCCTTGCGATTTATTGCTTTGGGTTCAAAATACCATTGATCTAATTACTGCGGCTCTCAGGTTTCTGTACAAATTTTAAGCGTCTCTCTACGATGTCATTACGTACTTTTCCTGCTGATATGAGGAGAAAGAGTGCAAGGAAGGTCATCATAGCGGAAGATGAATTGCATGGAAATCAAATGTATTGCATCGAAGGTCACTGAAGCTAGCAACATGGTTGGTAGCATAGAATGGTTGATTCTTTTTACTAGATCCAGTGCATTTCTACCATAGAGAAATGCATAATTTCATATGTACGAGTCCATACCAATTGACAGGTGGGGTGTGTTGGGTGTGTTGGGTGTGTGGTGGACGAGTGGGCGGCGGCAACAGAATACGGCGACGGCGTGCTGCGTAAGTAAATGTCCCTTTTTCTGTTTGATGTGTGTATCTTCCCTTCCTTGTCCCTTCCCCTTCCCCCATCCGGTCCTCCTTCTATGTCTTTACAGAAGTGTGTGTCTTTGTATCCCGAGGTCGTAAACATGTAGAAAGGTACGTCAAAAGTAAGCTGTGCTATGTCAAAGTAGAGTGTTCTCCATTAACAGAGTAGGGAATAACGTGCTTGATTTTTATATATTGCATACGTCCGTGTACATGTATTGAAATAAACATGTACAGTTTTGCATCACTGGTTCCATTACAACAGCTGTGACATCGTATATGTATGATATGCATATGCCCTGTCAAGTGTTACGTCGTAGAGAGAGACAATCAGCCCTCGTGGAATGAAACTACAGCTATTTTTACAGTATGCTTTTCACCTCCTTGGCAGGCAAAAAGACTCGTACGCCTAATGCTCAATGCGCAATCAGTCCATGAAATGCTCAAGAGCCTAGTCCAGAAAAGGTGCTCCAGCTATTGTTACCGACCTACAACAAGAGCAAACAAAGTACAACGTCTATATTAGGCGCTATCTTTGCTGCAGATTTTATTGCAGTCGGTATCAAGAAACCAAGGCTTGCAAAGAAGAGAAAGACTGAAAGATACATGAGTTCAAGAACTGTAACAGGACATTGCATCAGTTTCTTAGAAACGATTCTCAATGAAATGGACAAGCATCCGAGTATGAAAGGCCACTACGTAGTCGTGGACAATGCACCCATTCACACGCATGAAATAAGCATAAAATAATATCAAGTATCGAGGTTATAATTGAGTGTATCTTTTTACCATTCTCCCGGGATTAATACAATTGAACAATTCTGGGCAGTGGCAAAGAGTAAGGCCTAGCGTCATAGGTTTTTGCAGGGTGACACTTTGTCCAAGAGGATTACAGGAGCCTGCCATAGCGTGAAGCAAAGTCACTTCAAAGGGTTCGTCTCGCATTCCTACCAGTGTTCGGATAGATGTCAAAACCGACAACCTATCCAAGCGAATGTGAGATCAGGAAAAAAAAAGCGATGGAATGGAGTTGATATTCTTGGTCGGTTCCAGTGACGTGAAGAGCGACTTTCACGAGCGTCCCCGTTTTAAAATCAAGCAACTCCTTGTTCCAATCTTGTGCCCCATTATATCCAACCTGAGTATTCTTTGATCAGTCTTGCAACAACTGGGCATTGTATTTCTGCTTTTTGAGTATACTTGACTCGCTTTCGAACGGAAAAGGAACGTTTGACTTATTTCCTACCAGTGACACAAAGAAAATCGCCAGCAGAACAAAGGGGTGATTTATTTTTTCATCCCATAATACGTGTTTTTCAGACTAACACTATTTTTATATGTACTAAAATACCCAGCTGCGAGTCCTTCAGCGAAACTTTTTTTCCAATTCATTCTCTTCTTGTTGCGTTTTGTGTTGCTCCATCACTTGAGCAATATACAGTAGCCCCGCGGATAAGTTATACGCAGATAAGTTATATTCTGGCCTAAGTTATTCTTTTTCCAATTTCCCGAGGTGTAATGTATCCGCGCAGCTACGCCCAGATAGGATATACTCTGGCCTTGGTCATATCTTTTGGATCTCCCAAGCGTATACTTATCCGCGCAGCTACTGTATTCCACGTCCGTCAGATGAGGAGCACGATCAATGGTACGTAACACCGAAGTGGTGGTCTTACGAACCGGTTTAGCGTTGGATGCCTCTGGCAAGTCCGGTGGCTGTGGCATGGTATGGCTGGTTGTTGACTGCGAATATTTACGAAGGCATGTATCGGCATACAATAGTCCATCGTTTGCAAATGTTTTCAGTCGTTTGTTGTCGACATTGTCTTGAACCATGGCGTCCGATATCCGTTTATACTGTTTGCTGGTTTGACAGACGGTGTGCAAAACAACAATGGCTTTCTCTTCATTCTCGATTTCGTTACGCAGGGCATCCTTGGCGATGGAATATATAATGCGATTGTGTTCGAGTCCGATAAGAGATACTTGCTCAGCATGAACACATAGGCAATGGTCACAGCTGGTGCCAGAGGTGTTTGGCCCAGGAAAGGTTCTTAAATACGCCATTGTATGTCGCTGTCGCTGACACAATTGGTTTTGCCCTACACTGGTCCTATTGTAATTGAAACTTAGTTTGGAGTAAATGGATGGAAGCAGATTGTTTACCAACAATGGCCTCTAGGATCATGTTTTTTGTGATTGCATTGTTTAAGATACTTTTGCACCTTGCGGTCCGTGCCGGGTATATATAAATTGTGCACGTCCGCCATATGGCCCGCTCTGCGCCAAGACTACGCGGAGGGCGAGATCGAGCGAGAGGTGACGAGTAGGCTGAAGACCATTCAGCATGTGACGGAGACCAGCCGTCAGGAGGCACGCCCATTCGTGGAGCAACAACAGAGTCGTGATTAACGACGATACGACTAGTTTGTTGCACCACACAGACGTTTCGGCATCTGTGAACAAGTCCTGATGCGAAACCCGCAGCCCAAGAGCAAGTTCAGCGATCGGTGGGAGAACTTGACGGATTCGTTTGGCATCGTTTGGATAGCCAGCAGGGCAGCGTTCGCAAAGTCGTCCCATCGGTCATTGCTGTTTCGGTCGCGCGCCAGTTTTGCCATGGTTTGCACCAACGTCTGATTCGTTCGCTCACACAGTCTAACAGTGGCGATTTTCCTTTTTTTTTTTTACTCGTGGGAAAGCTCTGTCCGCAAGTCGTCCATGTGTGAGCTGTTCGAGAAAGGCGGGGAGTACGTGGAGCCGACCCAAGACGTCTTGGCTGTCAGTATTCGTGTCCTTTTCGCACGTTTATCGGAAGAACCTCTAGTGCGGTCTATTCAAGTGCGAAGTCTCTGATTAATGTTTATCTCTCCAACCAGCAGCCTAATTTCGGACCTGTACCTTGTTCTTTCATCACTAGAGAAATGCTGTCAAGCAGTGTACGATGGTGGTATCGCCTTTGACGAGGAGCCCTCCATTTGAAGCACTCAAATGCTTCTACCCTGGCAATGACTTGCTTACTTTCTTTTCGCATAAAGATCGGAGTAGCTTTTAGTCATTGCATGCATGATACGGCTTGGCTACTAGTACACGAAAGTAAGTAAGCGACGACAAAGTCGCTGGTCAATGGTTGAATTCTGACCTGCCAAAGCACTTGATAAGACAGCTTTTTGCTAGCTCTCCCGAGATAACGTACGTACAGTAGTGCCACGAATTCTTTTTTACATACTGTATGCAGAACGATAAAAAAAGAAACTCAGCTCAATGCCTTTTATTGACTCACGCGAGAAATAGGAAGTCAGCAGTGGGTCCTCTTCGACCTCTTCCCATTTGAGTTTACGGTGGCCCTCGTTCACGACCGGGTTCCTGAGCAGACACTGAGTTGGATATGCCTACAGCCGATCGTCTGTGATCTGATAGCCACCCAGGATCGAGCATAGACAATATGAAGCGAGATCGACCTTCAATTCTCAAACCTAGACAGAGACAAAGACAGAGAAAGTCCATGAGCTTATGCTGTTGAAGAGAGAAAAAGAGAGCAAACAGACTGGGTGAGGAAGAGAAGCAACTGTCTTTCCTCAGGGATACAATTATCATATATGTAAGATCCGAATAGATGTATATGTATATAATATATTGTATATTTCTATTACTATAATCAAAGGTCTGGAGTTTGAGTTTAAGTTTGTGTTTGTGTGTGCCTGTCGGCAACTGCACATGTCAAACGGCGTGGCGCGGCTTACAGATATGCACGCTGACGCTTGGCATTGCGTACAGAAACCGGCTGTCAAACGGCGTGCTACGGCTTATAGCTTCTGCAAAAGAAGTAGCGCAGTGCCGCTAAACCAGATTCAATATATAAGACAAGATCGACGGAAGGAGCATGCCAAAAACAGGAGCGGTAATGGCCAAGACATTCTACATGCTTCTTTTCAATACAGTGTCACGAGCATATACACGGAAACAAACATTTCGGCACCTTTGCTCTTCCGTAACGTTGCGTAGCACAAGGGTACTGTGCAGCTAGAGGACCTAGGAGCTTGACGAGGCATCCGATCTCGTGTGAGCAAAATGTGAAAAAAATGGTACTGTGCACTACATTTGATACAGCATTCGCCTACTTTGCGATGGCACCACAATAGCTCAATCCTGGATACCAGACACACTCGACACACCAATTCCGTACAAACAGAGGACATCCTACCTTTTCCAGTATACACTAACCTTTGTACGAGTCATTCGGCATTTGCCTCAAGACACAGTCTAACTTGCACCCCGCAGTACATCAACCAAGACAAAACCGACTCATTGCAATCTACAAAAAAGACGTGAAGAGGGCTCGTAAAATGCATCGTGTTAAATACCGCGTTCGTATGCGTTGTGTGCAGCGTGTCACCGATGGCAGATGAGCGTGTGGAGGCCGAGGACGTGAGCAACGTGCACTGGACAGCGTGACATCTACAAACAGACGTGAAGAGGGCTCGTAAAAATGCATCGTATCAAATACCGCGCTCGCAAGTGTTGCGTGCAGCGTGTCACCGATGGCAGATGAGCGTGTGGAAGGCGAGGACGTGAGCCGCGTGCCTGGACAGCGTGGCATCTACAAAAAAGACGTGAAGAATGCCATAGCTCGTGGTATCGAAGTGTTTACAATGCACTGTGGATGGACTTGGTTGGGAACCTGGAACTGGGGTGATCTGCGAGCTGATTGGCTAAGTGATGAACACGAAAATAGCTTGGTATCGATGCACTGCGTTGTAGTGCTGGTACTTGCACATGTCCATTGTCACCTAAGAGAGAGGGTGGCTGTAGCATGGAAAGGTAGTAAGAGGCCTGTCTGCAGTGTTGGCGGCTTGGCTGGGGATGGTACGCAGTGATGGATCAATTTCTGTGCATGGATGGATGTGGTGAAAAACCTGTTCTGATGTGGATATGCGTTGATGGTGGCGTGGCCATCGCCAAGGAGTGCGTGCTGCTTTTTGGTCAGTGTGCTGTGCTGTGCGGTCTTGTGTTACCGGACACGAGGTGCAAGTGGGCGTGTTTGAGTCTGTGCAACGCGTCATGCCGGTCGGCGTGCGGCAATTGGAATCTTGCATGATTACAACTCAGGGACGTACCTTTGCTGGTGTCCCTCAATGCTTGCTGCCGTAACGGAAAGATCCCCGTGGCAAGCCTACAGGAAACAGAGCGTGTGGGTGGAGACTAGAAAGAAGGAGAAACAAGAAAGAAAAATAAATCAGTGCAAGGTGGTGACCACCCAAGGCTATTTACGCGTGATACTCGGCACCCATCGTCATCTTGGTTCAATGAGCGCCCAGCATGGCTTTCATTTCACCTTCAGCGGGGTGCAGAAGCAAGATCAGTTTGAGCGAAATGTGTTTGGAGAAGAAGATCCGGAATGATCGAGAGATTGGGGCACGTACCTTTTCTCCCAGAGTAAAGCGGTGATCGTGGTCTAATCTGACTGCGATGCAACGCGATTGGCCAAGTGATCCTTGCTCTGTCCACGGCAATGAGCACACGCGTTAGGGATGGCAGACACAAGAGCAAAGCAGACGCCTGTCCATGGATTTTGACTTTGGGCGCGTAAGGCCGAGAGAACAGCAGCATCTGGTGTTGTCAATGGGGTCGGGACTGCTTAAATTTACATGACTCGACCACCGTACACATGCCATAAGAAACGTTCAAGGGCCATTCAATACAAAATAATGTATCAAAGGCCCATAAAACCGTTGATAACAGGTCCCTAGCGCATGTTCACGTCACCAGTATTGGCCAACGACGACATACAAGGTTGCAGGAGAAGCAGCGGGGAGAAAGCAGAGTTTAGGTCAACTCTTCCATCGCACGGTCATGTGTTGTATCTAATGGCTTTATGCCTGCCTTTTTCTATAGTCGCAAGTTTTGTCATATCGCAGCCAAAGTTGTTTCTTTGGTAATTAATGGATGCAGCATTGCTTCGTATCTTGCTCAGGATTAGCGATCACCTTCCGTGTCTTCTTCATACATGCGCATAAACAACTAGCCCAGATCAAAAAATTGTTTGAACAAATAGACTACATATATTCAGGACTCGAAGGTCTCCTGTTCAGGAACCGGATTTTCCAATGGTGATCGTTAAAAGTAAATCGTAGAAACATATTTAAAACCTTGTCTCTTCATGACAGCTATCATAATACGGCAGACGGTGGTAATAGGAATCGAAGCAGACATTTTATAGTCAATAGAGAAAACACGTGCTCAGCCCATAAACACGTTTACAGGGCACATAAAAGACGCGTCGCGCATCGCGTGTAAGAAAACTATGACCTCAAAAGTGACATTACCCATCATCTTTTTTCTAAAAAAAAGAGAGCAAGTTGTATTTTCCCATGTATACATACACCTGAACCCGGATGTTCATTTATATATTACCCTCTCGGTTCTTATAAAAGTGTAGCTTGATTAGTACTTCTGCACCCTTTTCCATAAATTTGGGTATTTTTAGAGATCAGCAAGATCTGGTTTATCTGCGGGACTCTTAATTTCTCGTCACGCTGACAGCAGATATCATTAAGCATCTCAAAAATAAAATAAAGCAAGGCAACAAAGCCGTCGTCAAGAAGATTACTTCTGATTATTCGTCAAGAATCATAGTGCTTTGCTGTGGAGATTTGCTGTAACAGAGAGTATAAGTATATGTATGACGTCAAGTCCTGTCCCGAGAGGCAGAGAAGGCAAAGTGCGGACAGTAAGACGGGATGCGGAGCGGTATGTTCTTGGCGAGCTCAGAGTGAAAATTACCAGCCGTGTAAGATGTCAAGAGCACGCAATAAAATAGCTTTGAACGCGTAAATTTTATAACGGTTTACAGCAAGGGGCCATGCTTATAACCAGATCTGTTAACATTTTAATGCGATAGAAAGGTCATGCGAAAATCGTCTCATATCGCAGCACCCATAACCGGGAGAAAGGACTGACTTGCAAAAATTGGAAACTGCGGGAAAAATGGTCAGATAAGGAGCCCGGGTGTTACACATATGCATTGTTTCTTTCACAGTTCTTTTTCCTCCCTCACACCCAAACAAAAATGACAGTGGACACCATTGACGCGATTGAAAATGCCCAAACCCAAGCCATGGAGGTGCTCACCGAGGAGTTTCGCCTGTCACCGAAACAACTCAAGGAGTTTGCTTCTACGCTGAAATCGGAACTCGATCGCGGTCTACAAGTGCAAGATGGATCGGCCATGCCCATGCTGCCTTCCTGGGTCGTTCAACGTCCTTCGGGCCAAGAGACGGGCGAGTTTCTCGGTCTCGAGCTCAATGGTAAGCATTTAATGAGGGGTGGATAGGGTCTGCTCACTCCTTTTATATAGGCGCGTATGTGCGTATCTACCACGTCGAACTACACGGGCAAGGCCGCATCTCTATTCTCCACCAGACCAAGTCGCACCTGCGGGATGACCTCAAGAAGGGACCGGTGTCGCGTCTGATCGATTTCATGGTGAGCCAGGTCGATGCGTTCTTGACGACGATCAACAAGCAAAACGCGCACGAGCCGATGGCGATGGGCTTCGTTATCTCGTTCCCTTTGCACCAGACATCCCTCAAGGAAGCCTCTGTGCTACACTGGACCAAGGACTTTGACCTGACCGGGGCTGACAACAAAGACATTGTAAGACTCCTGCAAAATGCATTCAATCGTCAGGAAGTGCCTGTCGTGGTCGAGGCCGTCGTCAATGGCGCAGGTACGTAAGCTGGACGTAAAAGGAAATGATGAACTGACGGCATCGTACGATCATCCCCGATCTTCTTGATTTCCCAATACAGTCGCGTGCTTGCTCGCTCAAAGCTACCGTAGCTTGGATACCCTTCTTGCTTGCACCGTCAGCTTTGGTACCAATGCAGGTAAAGTACTACGGAAAGATAGGGCGGTGTGTCATCAGGAGGCGCCGGTTATTGATACCTTGTTTCAGCCTACTGGGAGGACATCCAGGCGTGCAAAAAGCTGGACACCAGCGCCGAAGGCGGCGAGATGATCATCAACACGGAATGGGGCTCGTTTGGCGACAATGACCACAATGAGCTGCCCCGCACCTTCTATGACAACCGCCTCGATCGCGAGTCGATCAACGCGGGCATACATCTGTTTGAGAAGATGGTCTCCGGCCTGTACCTTGGCGAGCTGGTCCGTAACATTCTCATCGATTTTCTGGACCGACGCATCCTGTTCAATGCACAGTACACACCACAGCTGAATACGCCCTACAGCTTTGAGGCGTCCTACATGAGCACCATCGAGCGCGATGACTCCCAACAGCTGGACGAGACCAAGCATATTCTGGAGACGATCATGGGTCTGCCCTCAACGACGGTGGGCGACCGCCGGTTGGTGAAACGCATCTGTAAGGTGGTGGGCCAACGCGCTGCTCAGCTCGTCGCTGCTGCGATGAGTGCCATTATTGACAAGCGTGATGGTTTGGAGCACGGCGTCACACTCAGTAAGTCTACATAACATCTCCATACTACGTACGGATGCTCATACCCTTATGACAGGTGTCGAAGGCACGATCTATGAAAACTACCCCAATTTCCCCAACCGCGTGAATGAAGCCTTGAGAGATCTGTACGGCTCTGCCGTTACCCAGATCAATATTGGAGTAAGTGCTGATTTTGTGGAGAGCGAATGAAAACATGAAACTTATATTTTCAATGACTACACCAGAGCACACGCGCCAGCCACGGAACAGGTGCTGCGTTGGCTGCCATGCTGGCAAAGAAGAAATAAAGCAAACGACGTTGAAAATCTGCAGGTGATACACACAGACACGGACTCGCGCTCCGATGACCAGAGGTCGTATTTGTTTACGTATACTGTATGTACTGTATATCATAATCGTGCTTCATAATAATGGGGTGTGGGAGCCCATGTAAAATTCGATCGCTCTTGTCCGCAGCATTGTCAATTTGCTTCATTGTTTTCGATACCCAGGATCAGCCGATTCAAGAGCACGCAGAAGTAGAAGGTTACGGCTACAAGGCGGGGCGGGGAGGGACGGATGGGTGAGCGAATGAAACGTATTGGGAGTCTATACGTATAGTCTATTTTAGGGGCTCGGATCCAGAGGGGACCCTGACAACAGTTGGATTCCTCCAATGATAACACCTGCAGCTTGATTTTTGGAAGCTGTCAGATTTGTTGATGCGTGTCATCTCGGGCACCTCGGAAAAAGAACATGGAATGTAATACAACAG
>JNEN01000650.1:0-35359 GCA_000697355.1 Syncephalastrum monosporum B8922 | reverse complement strand
GCCGAGACGAGGAAGAAGGAGGAAAAGGGATAGAAAGGAAGGGCGTCCGCTAAAATTATCTTTTTTCCAGCACAGACGGAATGTCCGTGTCGAGTATGGCATTCGACCGCCGTACCTGGATTGCGTTACCGGCGCCTTTACTTGTGTAGTGTATCACGCGTAGTGCACGTTCTCAGTGCATTTTATTATGCGTACAGACAGCCAACCTGCTCGAACAGCATTGTGTGGATATTCACTTTTCGACGGATAAGTCCAGGCTTATCTGCATCGCCAAAGTCAGCCAGTCATAAGTCGTACTGCCTTCCCCTTTGGACACCATTCCTATTCTTTTTGCATTGTGTTGCTTTCAGAAACTGACTCGAAGAAATACTGCAGAATCAGCAAACAATCACCGGGGATCGTAATCAAGAAACGCTCCCAGCATGCTCATATGGTCACGTATTGCACGAGTTTTATTGGCTATCTCAACAAGTCATCGACCCAAAAGAAGTTTGCCGCAGTGTACGCGAACCAACTTGAGGATGACCAGCTTGAACGCACAAACAAGTGACTCGAATCGATAAATATACTGCGTTTGTAAGATACGCACGCATCAGTCATTGTCAGAAGAGCTGGATAAGGATATTACATTTGCACTGAAACGAGGCAATCCAGAAGATCATGAAAACGAGCACTGTCGGAGGAAATCCATGAAGTATCCTTTGCCAACTTCGCCATGCAGCAATGACGCGATTTCTGCCACGGTGACACCTCAGAAACATGACCCTCCACTCGAGGTATCATCATATCAACTGCAAAATCTTCTAAGTTTGGTGACCTTGTATTATCTTCCCTTAGAACATACGGACAACAATTGTATAAACTGCCTCCCAGCTACATGATAATTACCGGGATGGCAGGCAGTTGGATAATAATGAGGAGGAGAATTGATAATATTGAGTCGTTTTATTTCCGTGGCAGCTCTGGTATGTCATCCACGGTGGATCTTGGTGAGCTTCATGGAAATGGTCAAGCTAAGCTTTTTCAGCGGCAACTCTGGCATGAGTTGAAGGCTTCACTCATGGACAAACATGTCGTAACCATCCCACCTCTGGAAGGGCGGGTCAGGTGAAAGACTACATTTTATTGGAGGGAGTGTAGGGGCTGTGCCTTTAGGCGTATACTCACTCCTATACATATACTGGGCAAAAGATCAAACGAAAAAAAACCTCTGGGAGGAAATGCATTAGAGAAGGCGGCAACGATAGGGCCGTGTGATGGGGGGAAGGGTGAAGGTCTGTGCGTCGGGATCGGCGGGGCGTGTTGGTGTTACACTTCAGCGAGGCCCTTGTTGGGCTGTCCACTCTATGAGGGCTGGCCGGGTGCCACCTTCGTCGGCAAAATCAAACACCTCGTCAGGATGGCTCAGCTCATCGATCCTTCGAACGACTGCGAGCAAGAGTGGCCAGGCATCACGCCAGCGTCCGGGGTTGAGCCCATGGGCCTCACAGGGCAAACGATTTACAGCGTAGTCCAAATAGGGCCGGGTGGGCATGTCTCAGATATGGCAGCGAGAGAAGGTTGCATGAATTCCTCTTGGCGCTGACTGGGTTTCTTTTTGTTCATAACTGCCACGTCGCTCGAAGACCTCCAGTGCCCACTGCGACTGAAAAAAGGACATGGCGCAGCAACATCGATGCCGGCAACTCATGTGCGCGGCTGGTGAGCTTAAATTGCAAGATGCAAGATGCGAGAGCGCAGGGCCAACGATGGCAGGTCTGCCAGCACCACCGGCACGATCGTAGGCAGGCGACAAGTTTGGTCTTGATTCAACGCCATTTTGATGCTGCCACGGGAACAGAGCAAGACTATACTCAAGAACCGGGCGGATGAACGTCGGTACACGCGAAGGGGCGACCCATAGGCCCATACCATACGGGCTAATGCCAAGGGAGCGAAGGGTGGCCATGACCCCCGATGTCTGAATCAAGCGCTCGTTGAGGAAGCGGTTTCTGTCGATGCCGTGGCACATAAAAGGTACGTCGAGATAGTTGAATACATCAACGGACGCTAATACTCGACCATAGAGGCGGAAGGACTTGTTGGGGTAGCCAGGCGAGGACTTGACGTTGACGGCCCGCCGAGGCTTCGATTCCGCGCACGATTACATCCACACCTTGAAGAACACTCCCTTCTGGCGTGGAAGACGCAAAGTACAGTGGCCACGCAAATAAGTTATACCCAGATACGTTATAATCTCGCCTAAGTTATATCCTTTTGATCTCCCGAGCGTATCGCTTATCCGCGGGGCTACTGTACATATTTCGTGCCTTTGCGAAAGTGTAAGTGCTGTAGATTCGAACATTGAGGACATATCTGATTGTTGTGCTGTTCTAGATTGACGATTTTTGAAGATCAGCGAGGGTCTCCTGCTCTTCCGTCAGCGTCTCCTGCACTTCCGTCATCCTCCTCCACCACCTCTTCAAATACCCCCCAACGCATATCCCTGTCAGAAGTCAATGAAAGAGCCTTTTTTTGGCAGATTCATTTGACTGACCCGCCTTGGATGGATGGCGGTTTGTGTATTCCCAAGGATGGCTAGAGTATAGTCCATACAAAGTGAATTTTCTGCAGTTTCATCACGCATATGGCAAAGAAAAATTATAAATCTCACGCATGACATATCTTATTTGCGGTGCTCATGGGGTGATGTACTGCTGGCTGTTTACACCTCCTTTACACGTCTTTATCTAAACGCAGTGTCAACGTGGTATGCTATGTGGGCACCCAAGATGTCTTTTAGAGGAGTAGAAGTTGTAGCGCTTGATTATTACGCAAACAATTTTCTTAATAAACTACAATGTTACATTACGATATTTGACAAAGCGCTAAATGGTAATGCTACCGTTTGGTAAGATGTGATGCGTACCAATGTGAAGTTATCAAGATGCTATGCATGGACGGGGGCAGCGCAAAAGAGTAATACTGTATACCTGATGCAAAACATAAAGCATCCTCGGCAAGGCGCCAGTCCAACACCGCAAACTGATAACCCCTAACGCGAAATGGGGAAATTCGTGTAACGCAAAGTTGAAAAAATCCAGCGCAAGTTTAGTTGCAACCAATAAGTCAGTCTTCATGTATCTGGAAAGTGGGATTACCGCGCATGCACACCGATAGCCTGTATCACATACATTGTCCTCCTACGCTTACAGTATATACATATGGGGGTATGTACATTATGTACGAATATGGGCACTCTTCACCTTGGGATTAAATTGACAGGGCTTTACCCATATTCCAAGTCCGTAAAAAAGAAATAACGCAAAGACATAAGGTAAAGGCAAAGGCATAGCATGCGAATGAAGAAAAGCAAAGCATCAGTGGGTTGGAAGTGACATCATGAACCTCGGGGTATCTACAGTATTGTTATGTTGTTCGTATACAGTATGTGGTGTGCTGTACCGTGATCGGGCTCCCGCCAATCCAATCTCCCCAGCCCAGCCCAGCCAAAGTCCAGTCCAGTCCCAGGCCCAGTCAGCGTCTCTCTTTTGCTCAGCTCAATCGCAGCACGACGCGCCACGAACTGACGGCTGACTTCCCTCTTCTTTATTTTTCTTTACAAGGAGCATATTCGCCCCCATACACACCTTAGACCCACTGACGCTTATTGGTTACACACACACACACATACACACGCGCCAGTTCGAACCGATACATTTTATTTTATTATTGTTATTCTTCTCCTGCCAGCATTTCCGCTATTGTGCCGTCTCTTTCTGTCTAGTTTTAAGAAAGGTATAATCACCGACCATGGTCTCGAGCCCGATCGCGCTTTTCGCGTTCATTGCAACCGATGTGATTAACACAAGAAAAATATTCAATATTCGTGATCTCGTAGGACTGAAGAGCTCAAAAGTGTCACAAAAACCCGCTTATTAACGACGAGTATGCTCATTGAGCCAGCATGAGTAGCGAATCAGAAATATCGACTTCGGCCACCTCGAGCCCCACCTCGTCGTCGCTCCCCCACCGCGCCACGACCAAATCACAGCTTTCCAGTCTTGCCCGAATCGTGAAAGCCCAAGTTATACTCCTGGTCTCCAACCTGACAGACGAAAACTATCCGACCAAGACGGTGGAAATCAAGACAGTAAGCATTCCGGTCCAATTGAGCGGTTGGGAAAAAAAAGACGCGTGCGGGTCCGGGTGTGAGGAGGCCAGAAAACTGGAAAGAAAAAGAGAGAGGTGTACAAAGCGGGTTGTGGAAGAGAGAGGAGGCAGAGCGTGGGGGGGGGGCACAAAAAAGGGCTATTTCACTGTAAAGAAGCACATACACACATACGCACGCGCGGCAACACTGCAGTTGTACATTTTTTTTTTGTTAACCGTTTTCCTTTTCCTCCTTTCTTTTTAGCTCATTGACGCCCACGGTGAGGACATTCGGCAGCACCTGATCCGGTTTCTTTTGACCGAACTCTACAAAACACCCAGCAGCACGACTCTCGCCGACACGCCTCAGTTCACGCTTCTCAAAGACAACGCCGGCACCAGCGCAGACACCAACAAGACACGTCCCTTCCTTACCTTCCTTGACGCATTCAACTCATTCTGCACCTCGGATCTCGCCTCCAACGTCGATCTACCCTACCTCTGCTCCCATCTAGACTTTGACGCTTTCGACTCTTTCACCCTTGCGTCCGCCGTCTTTTCTTCTTCTGCAAAGCACCCGCAGCAGTCCATTGTCAGCCAAGGTAAGAAGATACACAAAAGAAAAGAACGAAAAAGAATGAGCAAAACGCACGTTCATGCTGTCGTCGTCATTCCCTAACTTAAACACATATACTATCTTCATTACGCAGCCTCCACTCTCGCGTCGCGTCAGTTCAAGCCAGCACTTGTTCTTTTGAAATCCTCCCGTGCTGTACCCGATCTCGCGCTTTCCTTTTGCGTCGACGCCATCAACAAGAGCACCCAATCCAAACTTGATCTCTTCACCCAGAAAGATATCCAACTCTTTGCTGCTCTGCTGCCTCAGCGCTGCAAGGATCCCTCCATCCCACAAAAAATGCAGATGACCGAACCAAACACTATGCCCGAGTAAGTGATCCTCCTTTCTATCAACTCACACAGAGTCATTGATCGTGCACCCCTTTTTTTTCCCTTTTTCTTTCTTTCTTTCTTTTCTTTTTGCTCTTCTAGAACCAATGACATCGATACCGGTGACAGTCTGCTCAGCAAAAAGATGCTCGAAGCCGGCTACGAATGCTGCAGCTCACCTGACACCCTTCGAGACTTGATCAGCAGCCTCGACAAACCCATCACGGAAAAAGACGTAGCCATCGCGCTAGGTTGCATGGTCCGTACCTACACCAACATGAGTGGCATCGGCAACGGCAATACCTCCTCCGAGTCCAACTGGGACGTCGAGACTTTTGTTAAAGTCATAAACGACCTTGTAAGCGCTTCAGCCCCCCCCCCTCCGTGATCGCATCCGCTAACTGCATTCCTTAGCCACTGGACCTTAATTGGGATCACGTCATTGACTGTCTCGACTATCCGCACTTTTTCGTCTACGATTCCAAAGGTCTGGACATTCTGGTGCGTGCCTGGAAACAGAGCCCAAAGGTAAGGCGTCGTGTGTTTCTATCGAAACGGAACAGGCATCTCACATCTGGAAAAGGGAGACACCATCTTTCCTGCCAACAAGTTCTTTGGACGATGGCGCAACCTCAAGGGTCAACTGAGTGCGCTTTACCAAATGGCCAATGTCTCGACCGATGTCCTTAGCCTCGTCGCGTGTTCCGAACGGACCGTCATCAGTCTTGATGATTTTGCACAGACCAGCGCCCAGGTGCGCTCGGCCGCGGCCCGACTCGTCAATGAACAGCTCAACTCGCTCGATCTGTTTGATTGTGTGATCGACTTGTCTGATACGGCTGTCGCGGAGGATGTCAAAGTGTTTATGCAGACCATGGTCAACAAACACCATGAGCTCGTGTTTCTGGGTTTGGCGCAGTCGGTAAGTAAATGGATATTGTGCTGTACCTTGATCTGAACAGCATCTCTGTTTCTGCTAGCCTCCCAAAGCTGCCTACCAAAAGGAACTGTTGGGCCGCCTCTTGCTGTTGTATCTCGGCGGGAATGCCGGTAGCGCCCTGGCGCTGACAAAACTCTGGCAGGTCAGCCCTGAATTCGTCATTTCCAACATCCTCGAAATGTACACCAGTGATGCCACCAGTTTGTCCCGTATCCTGGATATCGCCCACGAGCTCAAGGTCAGTCTCTAGGTTTCCGTGTCGGGTGTTTCCTAACCCTTCGTAGGTTCTTTCCCGCATCTTGGACGTGCAACCCTTCTTTTTCGCGATTGATCTCGCTGCGCTCGCCTCGCGCCGTGAGTTTCTTAACCTGGAGAAATGGCTGCAAGAAAAGATTGTTGAGCACAAAGACGTATTTATCCGTGCCTGCCTTGAATTCCTCAGCCAAAAGATGGCGGCCGAAATGGCACGCCAGGACACCAACGCCACGCCTTCCACCGTACCTCTATCCCTTGAGGTCATTGCGACCTTCTTGAAGGTGCTTTCCGATAGGTAAGTGAAGAAAACTAAAGGCTTTCTTTTTTTTTTTTTTTTTGTGGGAGGCATTAAATGGGATTATTATTATTAGCCCCATGATACCAGAAAACGGAGACTTATTGAAGGAAGTGCAACGGGTTTGCCTTCAGACGTACCCGAAATTGATGAATATGCGCGCCTCGACCGAAGCACCTGCGACGCAGGCCGAAGTGTCGTTCAAGCCCGAGATTGAAGAGGAAGCCAACATGTACTACGAGCGCATTTACAGCGGCGAAATGACGGTGGATCAGATCGTGGATCGACTCAAGTCATTCAAGCAGTCCAAGAATCCACATGAGCAAGATGTGTTTGCGTGCATGATCCACAACCTGTTTGATGAATACCACTTTTTCCCGAAATATCCAGAAAAGGAGCTATCCTTGACGAGCGTGCTTTTTGGCTCGCTCGTGCAGCATCACTTGGTGTCGTATGTACCGCTCGGCATTGCTCTGCGTTGCATCCTTGATGCCTTACGTAACCCGCCCGGATCAAAAATGTTCAACTTTGGTCTGCAGGCTCTGCTGCAGTTCCGGTCACGCTTGCATGAATGGCCTCAGTACTGCGGCCATCTCCTGCAGATCCCCCATATCCAGCAGACCGATCCGGAGCTGGCCCTCTTCATCAGCAACGCCCAGCAAACCGGCCAGATACAGCTTGACGAAGGCGCGATGGATCCCACAGGCCCGCCCACCTCGCCTCCTGCGCAGGAAGCTGTCCAGAGTCGTTTGCCCGGCGTCAAGGCCGATGCCAAGCCTTCGACCGTGCCCTTTACGTCAGTCCACGTGCCCGATGTGCCTGCGATAGACGACCATCTTGCCTACGAAGCTCCTAGTGAGGCCGTCCAAGACAAGATCTTATTTATCATCAACAACATTGCGCGCAACAACTTGGAAGACAAGACAGCCGAGCTCATCAAGCTCCTGAGCAAGCAGGCCTACCAATGGTTCAGCCACTACCTCGTGTCGAAGCGCGCTGCGCTCGAGCCCAACTACCACGAGCTCTACCTGCTCCTCTTGGAAGCAGTGGACAGCCACCTCTTGTACCAGCACATGCTCCGCGAGACATTCGCCAACATTCAGATCCTGCTCAATTCGGAAAAGACCATCAGTTCGTCCTCGGAGCGCGGCCTTCTGAAGAACTTGGCTTCATGGCTGGGTGGTATCACCCTCGCACGAAATAAGCCCATCAGACACAAGAATATTGCATTCAAGGTAAAGCGAACCCACGTCGTCTCCATGTGCTGCTCGACTCACTCTGCATATAGGAACTGCTTCTGGAGGGTTATGATACCAACCGTCTCATTGTTGTGATCCCCTTTGTCTGTAAAGTCCTTGAGCAATGCAACAAGAGTATCGTTTTTAAGCCTCCGAACCCCTGGCTGATGGCCATCCTGAAGTTGCTCGTCGAACTCTATCAAGCAGCCGAACTCAAGCTCAACCTCAAGTTTGAGATCGAGGTATTGTGCAAGAGTCTACGCTTGGAGCTCGGAGGTAAGCGGTGTCGAGCATGACAACACGGATCACTCAACCCATCTTGTGCAGATATCGAGGCCACGTCTATTCTCACGAAACACCGAAGCAAGGACTCATTGACATGGAACGCGCTCCGTAACCATGACATGAGCAAGTCACCTGCAGCGGCACAGATGCTTCAGACCGGTTTGGGCGTGGCGACGTCTGAAGAGGGCCAATTCGCACTGCCCAACCTTGGCCCTTACCTGACGTTCAACTCTCAGATCCTGCTTTACTCGAGCCAACCCGCCGCCAAACGCTGGGTCCTCCAGGCTGTTACCCAGGCGATGCGCGAGGTAAAGATGTATACGTCCCCGCGAGTCACTTGTCTGACCGTGCTTTTCAGATTATTGACCCTGTCGTGGAGCGCTCGGTCGCGATAGCAGGCGTATCGACGCGCGACCTCATTCTCAAGGACTTTGCTGTCGAGGCGGACGAGACACGCATGCGCAAGGCCGCCCACCTGATGGCACAAAACCTTGCTGGTAGTCTCGCGATGGTCACTTGCAAGGAGCCATTGCGTCTGAGCATGGTGAACAACCTGCGCAACACATTCATGGCGAACGGTTTGACCGACGTAAGTCATTGAGACACCCAGGTGCGCGTGTTCTGACCTTATTTTCTGTGTGTGCAGGCCTTGGCTGAGCAAGCTGTTTTGTTGACTGTCACGGACAACCTGGATCTGGTCTGCGCCGTGATTGAAAAGGCGGCCATGGAACGCGCGACCGTCGAGATTGACGATATTTTGAAGAATGCATATGCGATCCGCAAGCGGCACCGCGAGCAGCGGCCAGGTCAGGCATTCTACGACATGGAGATCTTTGCCGTGACAAGATACCCTGCCTCGTTACCTGAGCCTCTGCGTGCCAAGCCGATGGGCCTCCAGCCGGCTCAGATGCGCGTCTACGAAGACTTTGCCCGGATCTCGCGCGCCGTACCTCATCCGCAACAGCAGCAGCAGCAGCAGCCGCCGCCTCCCGCCATGACCAGCCCTGGCTTTGAAGCCGACCGTCCGATAATGCGTCAAGACGCGCTGTACGGCTACAACACGATGCCCATTGGCGGCAGCGGGTTCGAGCCTGCGAATCCTGCAGCCGCTGCAGCCGCCGCTGCAGCCGCCGCTGGCCAGACGGGCACAGCCCATCAGATCTTGGAACGCTTTGCGCAGTACATTGGCGAGCTCGAGAAACTGGCGAGCCAGACGAACGCACCCAACTTTGCCGCGCTCCCGCCCCTCCACGAGATCCGCATGATTGTGCGGCAGATCTCGATGCTGGCCATGTCCAGCTTTGACAAGGTCGAAGCCGCCCGTGCGTTTGCCCAAAAGGCTGTACAGCTCCTGTACAAGAGCGAGACACAGCTATCGCGCGAAATGTACGTCGTGCTCCTCGAGCATCTCTGTGAAGTTTCGCCCAACGTCGGTACGCTCGTGACTTATTGGCTGACGCACGTCGACGACGAACGCAAATACAATGTGCCGGTGACGATTGCACTCATCAAGGCCGGGCTGATCAACTTGCCCGAGCAGGACCAGGAGCTGGCCCTCATGATTGAGAATGGCCGCCCGAGCGCGATCGATTTTGCCGCGCACTTGATCTATGCGTGCGTGTTCAAGGAGAAGCTCGTCGGCCATCAAGAATTCATGGCCTCGCTCGAGTCCCTGAGCCGCTTGCGAGGAAACGTGCCTGAGACCGTCTTGGCCCTCATGGAGGAGCTCCGCGAAGCGCTGCACAACCCGGGCAGCAAAGAACCAGACGAGGAAGGCGGGTTCCGCGAGCAGTGCCGTTTCCTGTTTGCGGAGTGGGTGCGTGTGTACCAGCACCCGTCCACGACCGACAAGGTCCAGTCTGCGTTCCTCACCCAGCTCTCGCAGCAGAACATCTTCCAGGCCGAGGACATGACGTCCTTGTTCTTCCGAGTCTGTGTCGAGGCCGCTGTCGACCGCGTGACGAAATTCAAGCATGTGCCGACCCAGTCACCCGAGGTTGCGTACCAGCTCATCGATGCGTTTGCGAGGATGGTCGTTGGCCTGACTCAGCTGCAGACCGATAACCAAGCGAACAGCTCGACCAGTGCCAAGCTGAGCCAGTTCTCCACCGTCCTGTCCGTCATCGTCCTCGTCCTTGCCCAACACCACGAGCAGCAGCAGCAGCAGTTTGACCAGCGCCCCTTCTTGCGCCTCTTTACCTGCTTGCTGAGCGAACTTCATGCGGCTGAGCAGCAACTCTCGACGACATCGCTGCCGATCCTGACGGCACTCAGCAACACGTTCCACACGTTGCAGCCGAGCTACTTCCCGGGATTCACGTTTGCATGGCTGCAGCTGATATCACACCGTTTGTTCATGCCCAAGCTGCTCCTCGCAGAAAACCAAAAGGTGAGTTGACCACCCTGCTTCGATTCTCCAATGGCTCATGTTATTTTTGTAAATTTAGGCTTGGCCCACCTTCCAGCGCCTCATGGTCAGTCTGTTCCAGTTCTTGGCCCCCTTCCTTCAGAGCACAGAGCTACGAGACACAACGCGGATGCTGTACCGAGGCACGCTTCGTATTCTGCTTGTTCTTCTGCATGACTTCCCCGAGTTCTTGTGCGATTACCATTACAGCTTCTGTGACGTGATCTCGTCCTCTTGCATCCAGTTGCGTAACCTGATCCTGAGCGCCTTCCCTCGCAACATGCGCCTGCCCGACCCGTTCACGCCCAATCTCAAGGTGGACCTCCTGCCAGAAATTAACCAGGCGCCGCGCATTCTTTCCGATTACACAGGACCTCTCGTGGCAAGGGATCTCAAGAAAGACACGGACGCCTACCTCGATAGCCGGGGCACCAAGGAAGGCTACCTAGACGGTCTCACCCAGCGCTTCTTGAAGGGTCCGAACACGGTCGATAAGGCCCATATCAGCCAAAAGTACGACGTCTCCTTGATCAATGCGCTGGTCTTTTACGTGGGCGTGACGGGCATCACCCAGGGTATCCCTGTCAACCAGGGCGCACCTATGGAAGTCTATCGCCACTTGCTCAAAGAGCTGGATGCAGAAGGTGAGAGCAATCAATTCCATTCATGAAGCATCCAGATACTAATGTCTACACAGGCCGCTATCTGTTCCTGAGCGCCATTGCGAACCAGCTGCGGTACCCTAACAGCCATACACACTACTTTAGCTGTGTCTTGCTCTATTTGTTTTCAGAAAGTGAGCAAGAACTGGTCAAGGAACAAATTACGCGGGTACTCCTGGAGCGTCTCATTGTCAATCGGCCACACCCGTGGGGTCTCTTGATTACGTTTATTGAGCTAATCAAGAACCCGCGTTATAACTTTTGGAACCACTCATTTACACGGTGCGCGACCGACATCGAACGCCTCTTTGAAAGCGTCTCAAGGTAAGACAGATTAAACTCATACGACTCGTAAAGCACAGCTGACGTTTTCGATACAGGTCGATCAACCAAATCTAAATGAGTGAGGTGTATCATAGTCAATATCTATTATGTAAAAAATTTGCATTGCTTCTTGTTGGAGGTAGATCTCCCCCCCGTACTGCATTGTGATTGTCCTTTTGGTTTTTTTTCCCCTTTCTAATATAATAACCTCTGATTTCTTTAACGTAAGAAAAAAAAAAAGGTGGACAAATGCGCGCGTAAATTTATGCAAACATTATCTTCAGATCAAGACATTTTTTTTTCTACTGGCATGTCATCCATGTCACTGTGCATAGAGACAAATGCGTGCAGATACCCGTGAGGACATGTGATGTGCCAGGGCCGGCTGATACAAAAGCAAGAAGCAGAACGATGAATACCTACGTAAGCCTTCGGGCCGAATCCGGGATAAGGCTTTGGTAAAGAGTATAATTCGCAATTGGACGTCTATAAAATAAAAAAACATGAGCCATGACAAGAAGGCGTGTCAGCGTGTGTGTGAGTGATTCGATCGGCCTCAAGAGAGAGTTAAAGAATCAACCATTGCCCTTTTTGTTTTTTATTTCTTATTTTTCTTATATTCACTGACTGGTTTGGCGCACGGGGGTATATGAGTTTTACACAACTATGTCCAGTGGATCACCGCCGCCGTCGACGACGCCGGACAACAACTCGTCTCTTCATCAACTCACTACCAGTAATCAGGACCCACTCGACACCGACGCTTTCAAGCACTATCTCCCCATCGTAGTGGCTTGCCTCATCGCCCTCTACGGACTTGTCTTTTTTGCTAGGTATCTGTATTGGCAGTACAAGCGTCGGCGCAAGCGGCTCCTCTCGCTCGAGCGCAGCAGGTTGAGGGCGTTCTGGCTACGGATCGTCGAGGAAGAAGAGCAGAACAAGCGGTACCCAGGCCCACATCTCCACCAGCAGCATGCGGTAGAGAAGCACCGTTATCAAGATGAAGAAAAACATCCAGTATCAATTCCTCCGTCATCCTCGTCTACTTCCTCAACATCCTCCTCCTCCATAAGCCGGACGCAGTCTGTCACCCTTCCCTCGCTTTCGTCGGCGACAACGCTCGCCCCAATCACACATCCACCAGTAGCAGCAACAGCAGCAGCAGCAGCGTCAACGACAACAGCAGCCTCCTCCTCTATAAGCATGGGTGCAGCATGTCCCCAGGCCCCATGCATGCAAACGCATAGTATCAGTAACAACAGCAGTGGATACTATAGCATGAGCGGTAGAAGCAGCGTGACAAAATCACTGACAAGGAGTCTTGCCAGTAGCCAATGGCGCCGGACGCATTGGGCTTTGTTGACGCCTGCCAAGCGCCAACTCCTATTATGGCAGTGGAGCGTCTCGATGGGATACTGCCGGTATCATCATGCACATAAAATGGAAGAGGTGATCGAGCACCTAGGTCCCTTTGAAGAGAAGCAGGATTTGTAGAAGAAGGGATGTCAGTCATTGGGAACAATGATGATAATCATGCATATCAAACTGTAATCTCCCTTCGTGGTACCCATATATAGCACTCTCTGCATAGAAGCGACCCCAAAAACTGTACAGAAAAGAAGAAATGGAACAATGATATATAGAATGTATTGTGTGTATCATGGAATTCACCAAACATGGTATGTAGTAGAAGACATGCGCAGCGCTTCATCCATATCGTCGTTATGGGTTGGATTTTTGTAGAAGCCGATCCGGTCATTCGCACGCTGGCGAGCAAGAGAGGAAGCCAGGATGGGGTCCGCGACCTCGGCAGCCGTGTTGGGACTCGTCACGGCAGGGTGAGCCAGAGTGTATTTTCCCCACGGCGGCGGTGGAGGCGGATGTTCGAGGATGGAGGAAAACACAGGGTCATAGTCGTCGTCGTTGTAATCAGGATGTTGGCCGAGCGAGGCATGCGGAGGGTGAAGGCGGTCCTTTACACGGCGCAGGTACGGCGGTCGTTCGAGCTCGATGCCGAACGGGTGTTCATGCGATTCATCCTGCTGTCCTTGCTGCTGTTGCAGCTTTCGTTTTCGTACCAGCAGAAAAAGGACGACCATCAGGGCCACACTGACCAGAACGCAGCAGACAATAATGCCAATAGTGAGCGTTGAAAGCTGCACGACGGTCGGCGGGGCTTGGTCCTCCATTGGTTCCACTGAAAATGCTGTAACAGTGGCTGTGGTATTATCGCCTGTGCTATCCAGCCCGTCATGGTCTACCCCCTCCCCCGTCGTGGATTTTGCAGAGGGTGAGGAGGAGGATGGTCGGGTCGGGTCATTCATGCCATCTAAACAAGAATAGTAAGAGAGTGGAGCGGATGTATTTGTTTCTTCATAATTAAACAAAGGAAAAGGCGAAGGGGTTTCGCATTGGCCATGGGTCGATCGCCTCGCGTCTTATTGGCACAGATAAATACCGGATCATGCTGATTTTGGCGTCTCAATTCACCGCGCTCGCGCGCATACGCACTTTGTTCAGGCGCTATAATATAAACCACTGTAGTTAAAGAAGAGAGGTCATATAGCCCACTTCAGCGCAACGAGTGGATAAATCACAATGAGAAAGCTACGGACGCGACGCCCAATGCAAATTCTTTTGCAACGTCGAAAAACGTGCACAGCAGACCTTTCTGTGGCTCTTTTTATGCCAAAATGTCTTATGCGACTTTTGCAGCGGAAACAGGAATACTAGAGTTGGTAGCTGCTGTAAGTCTCGCATATGTTATCATACTTTGTCGCGTACTCCAGACAAAATTAGACGCGGGTATTTTCTGCCGTCCAAGGGATCATGCCATGTATGTTGACTCCGCCCTGTTCTTCCACCTTTTCTCTTGTGCATGGATACCGCGTATACTCGTTTGGAATGCTGATATATGTTATTGCGGGGACAGTTTCTAGTACGATAAAGTGATCTTCTGCGCTATTTCACCGCGACGCAGAAGAAGCACTACCGGTAAACATTGTCCCACGTCAAAAGTTTGGGTGCATAGCCTAGTGCTTTTCTTTTTTTTTTCTCTCAGAGGCATGCATCATAGTGTCATGGATTTCGCGTATATGAATCTTACACAGGTGGCATGCTTGCCTCGGTCATCATCATTCACAGGGATATTCGACGAATGGTGAACGAGAAAGCTAAGCACAAGCGCAAAGGAATATGCACACAATATTCTTGGGTAGCTGACCAGGGGCATAAACAGTCTCTAGTGTAGTGACGCATGCACATATTTCAACACAATGATGATATATCGATTTGAGTATTCCATCGATGACGCGTCGCCCTTTCAAGATGAGACGGGAAAGTGCCGCGTCCGGGGGGTTCGAACAAGGAAGGAAACAAAGGCATGGGCAAGGCTAGAAAGATATCATTATTAATCCAATCAACGCTATGAGACTATGATATTGGTGAGAGAAAGAACTGAAGGCAGTTGGATGATGAAGGTCTTGGCAACAGATGGAAAGAATGACATGACGTTCGACGACACTGATTGTTGGCTAGATGAGTCAAGGGCTTGGAAGCATGTTCCACCGTTTGCCAGTGAATTCTATTTCCATATATGGTTAGTCCGACATGGTTTTTTCGCCTGGTTTCTTTTTCTTTCCGTCTCAATTATGCAGCCTAACATATAAAGCGCGAAGAACCCCCGTTTATTTTCTAGTTTCCCATCCTTTTTTCCCTTTCTTATCTGACCACATAAATCATGAGCAAAGCCGTTGGCATTGATTTGGGTACCACCTACAGCTGCGTTGGCGTCTGGCAGAACGACCGTGTCGAGATTATCGCCAACGACCAGGGCAACCGCACCACGCCTTCCTATGTCGCCTTCACTGACACTGAGCGCCTGATTGGCGATGCCGCCAAGAACCAAGTGGCTGTAAGTAAACAAAACAAAAAGAAAAAAAGTTTTTTATGAATGACGCGTCTAATATGATATTTCTCTTTAGATGAACCCCCACAACACCGTCTTTGATGCCAAGCGTCTCATCGGTCGTCGTTTCGCTGACTCTGAGGTGCAGAGTGACATGAAGCACTGGCCCTTCAGCATCATCGACAAGTCTGGCAAGCCCGTCATCGAGGTCGAGTACAAGGGCGAGAAGAAGCAGTTCACACCCGAGGAGATCTCCTCCATGGTCCTCATCAAGATGCGCGAGACTGCCGAGGGCTACCTGGGCAACAAGGTTGAGAGCGCTGTCATCACCGTGCCCGCCTACTTCAACGACTCTCAGCGTCAAGCTACCAAGGATGCCGGTTCCATCGCCGGTCTGAACGTCCTCCGTATCATCAACGAACCCACCGCTGCCGCCATCGCCTATGGTCTTGACAAGCAGACCCGGGGTGAGCACAACGTCCTCATCTTTGACTTGGGTGGTGGTACGTTTGATGTCTCCCTCTTGACCATTGAGGAGGGCATCTTCGAAGTCAAGGCTACTGCTGGCGATACCCATCTCGGCGGCGAGGACTTTGACAACCGTCTGGTCAACCACTTCATCCAAGAATTCAAGCGCAAGTTCAAGAAGGATATCTCTGGCAACGCCCGTGCTGTCCGTCGTCTCCGCACTGCCTGTGAGCGTGCCAAGCGCACCCTGTCCTCGTCAGCCCAGACCTCCATTGAGATCGACTCGCTCTTCGAGGGTGTTGACTTCTACACCTCGTTGACCCGTGCCCGTTTCGAGGAGCTGAACCAGGATCTCTTCCGTACCACCATGGAGCCCGTAGAGAAGGTCCTGCGCGACGCCAAGATTGACAAGGGTTCCGTCCACGAAATTGTCCTCGTCGGCGGTTCCACCCGTATCCCCAAGATCCAGAAGCTGGTTTCCGACTTCTTCAATGGCAAGGAGCCTTGCAAGTCCATCAACCCCGATGAGGCCGTCGCCTATGGTGCCGCTGTCCAGGCCGCCATTCTGACTGGTGACACCTCCGAGAAGACCGACTCCCTCCTTCTGCTCGATGTCGCGCCTCTGTCGCTCGGTATCGAGACCGCCGGTGGTGTCATGACCGCCCTCATCAAGCGCAACACGACTGTGCCTACCAAGAAGTCCGAGATCTTTTCGACCTATGCCGACAACCAGCCCGGTGTGCTTATCCAGGTCTTCGAGGGTGAGCGTGCCCGCACCAAGGACAACAATCTGCTCGGCAAGTTCGAGCTGACCGGTATCCCGCCTGCCCCGCGCGGTGTGCCCCAGATTGAGGTCACCTTTGATGTTGACGCGAACGGTATCCTGAACGTTTCTGCTGTCGACAAGACCACCGGCAAGTCCAACAAGATCACGATCACGAACGACAAGGGCCGTCTCTCCAAGGAGGAGATTGAGCGCATGGTTTCTGATGCCGAAAAGTACAAGGCCGAGGACGAGGCCGCTGCTGCTCGTATCCAGGCCAAGAACGGTCTCGAGTCTTACGCATACAACCTCCGCAACAGCCTTTCCGAGGAGAAGGTCTCCAGCGCCATCGACGCCGGCGACAAGGAGAAGCTCGACAAGGCTATCACCGAGGCCATCGAGTGGCTCGACAACTCCCAGGAGGCCTCCAAGGAAGAGTACGAGAGCAAGCAGAAGGAGCTCGAGGAGGTTGCCAACCCTATCATGCAGAAGCTCTACGCTCAGGCGGGTGGCGCTGGTGGTGCTCCTGGTGGCGCTCCTGGTGGCTTCCCCGGCGCCGGCGGTGCTCCCGGTGGCGGTGCTCCTGGTGGCGACTCTGGCCCTACCGTTGAGGAGGTCGACTAAACGAGACCTTAGCTCAAAAACAACTCATTTCAATAGCCCTTTCCCCATTAGTGCTTTTCTAAATCGCTTTGTATCATATCTTCTTCCCCCTTTTTTTGCACATATAATACTGTCCAACGGTTTATTGTAAATAAATCGCCTAGGCATTGAACATGATAATACGAAATATTAGATGTGTTTTATAATGGTTATGAAAGGGAGTTGTATTAGGAACGTGTAAACCGTTCAAGTGATATCATAAGGATATATGGGTGACGTCTGAATCACGACACAAGAAATTAGGTGTCTAAGACACGGGGTACATACTGTAAAAAAGACAAAGCAGAAGGCAGTAGTGGGAATGTTTGGTACAAGTAGTGGCATCAGAGGAGATGATTAAGGTGACATTATATAGCAAATTATTGTGTGTGGGGAGGGGGTTGAAGAGGATGGGCTGGTTCATTTTTCGGTGCACGAAGGATATATCGTCGACTGTGGGAATAATCAATCACCGAGGTGGTGTACACAGTGAATCGGGATGGGGTATTGACTGCAGTGGAGGCTGCATGGAGTACTGTTGTTGTTGCTGCTGCTGATAGTAATAGTACTGCTGTTGGTATAATGCTGGTATTGGGAGAGGTTGTAAAGGCGACTTGTCCTTGCGGAGGCATCGTCCACAGTCTTCGTCCTTCAGCAAAGCGCGTCCACACGTAACGCATGATCGACGACAGGCTGGACAATCCCATCCTTGTTGGAGCGGTCGACCACAAGCGCACGCAGGTTTTCTGTGCAAGAATCCGAGTACCCGGCACCAGACAAACTGAATTCTACGTTTAAAGTCCCGCATGCTGAAAAATAAAAAAAGGTCGCTCTGGTCAGGAAGAAGGGGAGCCAAGTCAATGGAACGGAGGGTGATCCATCGCTTGTTTATAAAAGACCCTGCCATGAAATCGCTCCGCGTCTTTTTTTGCAAGTCGCACAAATTCATTCGGCTGGTCCACTGGCAAGGTCGGCCGCATATTGGCAATGCTGCGACGAATTCGCCACGCGAGGGTAGCCCACTCACAGTAGTTCTTTTTTTGGCACACACACGTGCCTAGTTTATAAACTATCACGCAAAATTTAAGCCTGCCAAGCTGGAACTCATCTAGCTGACTGCCTTTGACTTGCCATATCAGGCAACTCGCTTTCGTTTTCGTGTTTTCTTTCCAGACACCCAGTTTGTGTGCCCATTCCCGATATTGGTGGCATTCGTCAGTCTCGCACAGTGCGCGTGTTCCTGTTTTTAAAAGTGTACTAACTATAGACGAACATTCTCTATATGCATTACCCGCCTCTTCTCCAATATAAGCCCATCCATTTGCACCAATCCTAGGCTGTCCCGCCGTACTCTCTTTAATTATCGGGGAACTCATTTCGAAAAAAAAAAAAAAAGCCTGAAGTCTCAGGGTTCACACACATATGTCATGAATGCGAAATATGCGTCTTACTTTTCGTGCGTCGGTCTTTCCTCTCATCGCTCTGCCTATATACACTCAATTCGCTTATTACATCATGTGTATAATGTTGCTCGAGCACGCGTTTAGACCTTTCGTGCGCATTATTTTTTTTTTTTCACCAGGGTGCGCTATCTTTTTTTATATTCATATTTTTAGCACCTATGACGGAAGACGTAGCCGTGTGCCCTTACACCACTGATCGGCGCACATCCGGATGTCCGCGTACTGGGTCACGTCATTGTGCCCACATCCTTAAATTGCAAGCTGATCCTATCATATGCTCTTCGGAACTTTCCGTCCGGTTTTTCTGTTACAAAGTTCTATTTCCCCATTGAACCCCACTTAAGTAGGTGGTACATTATGCGTCCGTACTCTTGAACTCTTATATTTTGAAATTTCTTCATGGTACACATCACACATGCATCCTAAATTGAATCCTCACAGTGGTTTACATGATGTGCAAGCGGTGTTTTCCTGCGTGTACGAAAAAGATTGTCGTCTTTTCGGCGTGCAGTAAGAATTATTCGCCGAGCCAATGTACTCTCAGCTGCGTATATTATCGTGTCACAAGACCTATATTACGAGACATATTACGAATTATTGATTGGCGGTCGGGATATTCCTGTCAGGCAGTGACAGCAGGGTAACCTGGTCAAGCTCAGGCTGTTGCAAGATGATATACTCCCTGTGCGATGTAGTGCGGAATCGGTTCTTCATGTCACGAGCGCGTAAATTCGATCGGTGGTAATATCTATTATTTAATAAAAATAGAATTCCGTACCTATGTAAATACATAAGCAGGATGCTGGAGACCCGGATTGATTCCCGTCAGGGTGTCTGGCAAAGTAGATCATTTTATAACGTGAACGGTACCTGACGTCAATCCTCATCAAGGTCTTTTTCCCTGTGTCCTTGGGCAAAGGTGATGGGCGTGAGAGCAAAGTAGGCAAATGAATCCTCTGAAACGCGAAAAGTATTTGACGTCAATCTTCATCAAGGCCTTTCTTCCTGCACTCTTTTTCCCATTGACAGACGCGCTTCATGTTATCGCATGAGAGTTCATCGATGCGAATTTGTTTCATAAAAAGACGACTGTTTTCTTCCTCCGGCAAGTACATACGAAAGGATTCTAGTTACAAGTGTGAACTAATACGCGCAATATAGACCACCCGAGCTCCACCAAGTCCCTCTGCCACCGGTAAGTGTTATGGGGTAATGTGTCAGTGTGACTCAAAAGTGCATTCAGCTTGGGTGAGTCGGCAGTAGCGCGCCGTGAGCGCGCATCAACGACCCCGACGCCGATCGTTGGTATGCAGAATAAAAATGAAGTGTAGTCCACGAGAACTGATTTCGGAACGAAATTTCGTAGGCTAGTTAGTACAGTGTTTTCCATCATACAATGAAGTCTCTAACTCTATACATTACATACAATAAGCAAACTGGCGAGTCGCATTTGGTGAATTATTGAAATGACAACACGGCTCACAGACTGTAGCTCAAACGGACACAAATTTCTTGAGTTGATCTGGCATCGATGTGGGCAGACCCTGAGGGATGAAACACGAGAAGTTTTGCAAGCGAACGATGGATGAATATGTAACCTGTGAAGAGATGTCAGTCGCCAAAAGCATAAATTTTTCACTTTCACCTTATTCACAGATGTAATCGTCTACCCACAGCAGTGTAAAAGCAGGTCATACCACCCTTTGAAGGTAAGGTCGTCGATAACGGATCTGTGACGCGTCTTCCATTCTTTAAACATAAAGGATGTTCCAATAACTACTTGTCATCGCCCTCATCTTTATTTTGTGTGGATTGGACCGTGCGGTTGAAAATCAAGGTCAACAGGTCTTTTTCAGGTACCACGACGCCGTACACAGCCGAATCACGGTTGTCGGTCATGTTGATATAACTCGCTAGATTCATATGATGGTGCTGAGTGGAGATGGCTGCGTAGGTGGGTGGAGGCATATGGTACTCGCCATCCTCTCCTATCTTTTCCATGATAGCGTACATGCATTAGACATCTGCAAAGTTGGAAAAATCAAAGTGGTACCATATGGCTACGATCCGACGCAAAATGCTCGAGATAGGCCTTGGCGGGAACCAAGCGGAAATACCTGCAATTGCACGGAATTGAGTTCATGAAAGAAGGGATGCTTACAGCCGCTCTACCTCTCAAAACACGCTGGCAGCTTGAAGTCAGGCAGAAACGATTGAAGACAGTACCGGTCTGCATGGCATGGAAAGGGCAGCACTGTATCAAAGTCGTACACATACGATAGGCAGTGATCCGGAGCCATATAAAGTAAAAAGACATGGTAATCCTGCGCTTTGTATTAGCACAGCCTATCCAGCGTACAATGCGCGCCTGCTGCTTACCCAGACGACAGGTAGGCCTTCCTCTCGGCACGCGCTCTGCTGCCAGAGGGGAACCTGATCGGAAACCAGTGAGTCACGGTTTCTTGATTCAAGGTTCGCTGAGACAATGAGTGTTGTATACCTTTTTGTCCGGGTTGCTCACAAACACGGTCGTGTAGTGATCAAGCTCGAAAGGTGTCTTGTCTGCGATGGAACGACATAGCATATAAATGTTTTCCTCGCAATAGCACTTGGTGTAAATCTGATCATGTCGTGGCCATTGTTGTGTGGGAGACATTAAAAGGTTATGTTATGCTTGCGAACCGCAATTTTTTTCAGTCGACTCGCGGCGGTGTGGTACGGGATCCTGCGCTGGCAAGGTTATGAAGCTGCTTCGATTTCTGACTCCAGTGAATCATGCGCGCAAAAGACCTGGACCTGGATCTTAGACATGACCACCGCTTACGTCAACGCAGCCATGGAGCGCCTCAACGACTTTGCAACTGAGGCATACCAGCAAGTCTCTCCCCGCCTGGACGCTGCAGGATGGATACACAACCCAAACAGCTTCATCGCGTATCCGGAAGACAAAAGCATCAAGTCATTGGTCGCCATGATGTCAATGAATCCGCCCCTGCGTAACGTTTTATTAAAAGCACGATACATATGGTGGCAGGGTTACGCAGGCGACTGGTCTGAAGCACTGGTGCTAAACAGTTCTGGGGGAAAGCGCCCGATGATTGAGTCTCTGGCAAGAGAGCTCCCAGAGAGCTCGATTCACTCTTCCGGGCAAACATCATCCACAATTTCATCCCAAGATCTATTTCTTTGGTCGACAGTCTTTTGGCGCAACAGGCATTAGTTCCGAAGAGCTGGCCTGTGGACGATCAGTTCCGGCAATGGCTATTCAATATGATCAACACAGACGCTGACGTGCGTCAAGCTCTGCTCTCCCACTACAAGCATCTACCATCCGATACGGCAAAGTCGATTTCCCGCTTTATTCGGTCTCGTCGACGCCGAAATCGTCCAAATGATCTCGCGGAGCTTTGCAACCAGCTGAAAAGAATGGCCACAGTACCTGCAGGATGGCCAGAGCACGACTCAATTGGGGCATACATCTTTGCTTCTGTGTTCCGTATGCCGCTCCATGCGAACGGCGGCATTATGCCCGATCAAGAAGCCCTACGAACAGTACCAGATGGCGTCAAAGAGCATCAAGGAATTCAGGAAGTAGTACAAGCGTACCGAGACCGGATGGAGCGTCTTTTTGGCTCAGTTATCATTGCGCGCGGCCCAAAAGAGGCCGTCACAACGGAAGGCTTTGATCTCTACGATGGCCTGGGCTACCAGCGTCCGTCATCAGATTCTCCAAAGTCTCTGCAAGCAACGAAACCGAGACAAGCCCATCGTCTGCTGGAAGCAACATTGGACATGGAGAAAATCCTGCCTGATTTTTCAAGGGATTTTATCAATCCTGTACCGGCTACCGGCCTCTCTCCTGCGTGTATCCTTTTCAGCGAGAGCCAGCTGAGTCCCATGATCAACCGTATCGATCTTGTTAAAGAAGACTACAAAGCTTATCGGAATGCTACAGACGGGGAAGAGGGAAAGGTAAAGACAGCTCCAAGGTGTAAAAAAAATCCCAATCCTTGTTGATGATTGCGCACACATCAGGAGTCAACTCCGTATACTGACGCTGCATGAGGAGTTTGCTGTATGGCGATGATGAGATTATGTTGGTAAGGGCAGGTACAATCTCTGGAGAACAGTTGATGCAGATGCTCGCGTTCATGGACTCGAAGGACCGCTTCAATGGCAGAATAGATTTAATGGCTTGACGAGCCGTGGGACTCGCTTCGCTTTGTCCATGGCTGACACTCCGATTGCGTTTCGGGTGTGAGTGAGCCCCTTCGCCTGCGGCTTCGGGTCATCACAACCTCCACTTAATTTTCGGTCACCCAAGGCCGCTCCCACGGCTCGATGGGGGCCAGCCCCCATACCCCCGTTTACGCTTCGCGTGTGCGGGAAGCTGGTACAATTTATCATGTTAATAGATAGTAGAAGTATGGAGAGACGGCTGCCCACACACCCAAAGTTCGCTGCCCAAAAATTCATGGGATGCCCGGACCGGACCGCGAGTCACAGCTAATTTCCCTATGGTTTTTTGGGTATTTTTACTATGAATTTTCGGAGAAAAGTCTTCAACATTTTTTTAATAGATAGTAGATAGAAGTAGATAGATAGAAGATTTAATAGATAGTAGATAGAAGTAGAAGTAGAAGTAGAAGTAGAAGTAGAAGTAGAAGTAGAAGTAGAAGTAGAAGTAGAAGAAGTAGATAGATAGAAGTAGAAGTAGAAGTAGAAGTAGAAGTAGAAGTAGAAAGTAGATAGATACGCTGTAAATTTCCCTAATGCTGCTACTTATATGCGAACCGGCACAATAAACGAGGTGCGAATCAATTCCAGTAGCAGATCATTTTTATTGCAAGTTCACGTCACAAAATACAATCCTCTTTAGTTTTATCTTTAGTCATCAACTGCTGTTTGACTGTAATATGCCAAAAGCGAAACATTATTTATCAATGAGCTCTTTTCTGACAGACTTTTATGACAACATGCTTCATCCTGCTGGAAATGCCACGAAAAGAGAAGGAACTTTTGAACAGAGAATGATTTTGGGAAGCTTGAAAAGCTTCGTTATCTTTTTTGATTGTACGACTAGGACTATGCGATCAATTTATCTACCATAGTTGGGTCGATACCCACCTCTACCCTGGCGATATCCACTGTACCCACCGCCTGCTTGATAGTAATTGCCACTGCTGTTATCGCGATATCCACCATGTTGAGGCTGCTGCTGCTGATGATGGCGCTGTTGCTGGTAACCACCACCCCGCTGACCCCCACCACCACCGCCTCTTGGATTCCGAGGCCGGTAGTCCTGATAGCCGCCACCACTATATTGGTTATAACCACCGTACTGGCCATACTGTTGCTGCTGATTATTATAACCACCACCAGCTCCTCCACCATAGCCGCCATATTGGTCATAGCCGTATTGGCCTCTGTGTTGCTGTTGCTGTTGTTGATAGCCGTAGCCATAGCCATCCCCTTGTTGATAGCCGCCATACTGCTGTCCGCCGTGGTAGCCACCATGGGGCTGGTGTTGTTGCTGGTAATGATGGCTGTTGCCGCGGAAACCTCCTCGACCACCACCACGTCCTCCACGACGGTTTCTGCACGTGCTACCATCAGCTCTCTCGTCAATCAAATGTCTCTTCCAAGCTTACCGTTGGTCTCGGAACTCTTCCATGTGGTCAATCTGAGATACCCAGCCGCGGTTATGATTCGGCCGACCGTTCGTGAATCCCTTGTCAAAGTTGGCTATCCGCTGATCTTCATAATCCAACACAGGCGGAGGCAGCGTAATGCCCTGAAGCAGGCCTGTGTTGAACACAAAGTCTTTGGGCAGCTCAGGCAGTTTATAGATGACGCTGATGGACCGATCGGTCGCAATGTCATCTAGGTCATGGTTTGGCAACGGGTTTCGCAACGTGCTGGCCGGGATGCATTCGGGATCTTTTTCGACAAGACCTGTCATGCCCTCACTGTAGCGGACATCGAGCTTGACAGGGTTGCCATCGCTGCGCTTGGTATAAACCTCTTCGCTGATAGTGTCATACAGTTTGTGTGGCTCGCCCACGTACAGAATCGAGGGGCCCTCCGAGTTGCGGATCTGCTCTTCTTCGTCAAGCTGATCATAGTACTTGCTCATGGCGTCTAATAACCGCTTTGTGTCGATGAAGGGGAGCTTGACCACACCTGAATTTACATGTCAATATAAAAGACTAAAAAAATCTGCGAGTCGTCCTTACCTTGCCAGGCAAACATCTTGCCATCCATGTCGACATCAAATTCAGTCGGATAAAAGTCAATAATGGGGGACAGTTCATAGGTCATCAAGTCGTGGAAGGCCTTGGGAATATGGTCTCGACTATTCCAATCATGAGTGCCATTGCGTGATAGCCCGGTCACTATAACTTACCTTGCCGCAGGCAAGACACCCATCAACTGCTCAAATGGCTTTAATGGGGCGCTTTGTTCGAACTTGATATCAAACGACTCAATGTCCTCGAAGTCGGATGCCATCGGCGCATAATAGTAAGGATAGTACCATGACCAAGAGACACAGCCCTAAATTCATTCGCATCAGCGTACTGGTTCTTGCAAATTTTTTTTTGGTTTCTGAATTACCGTGTAATAGTACTTGAAAACCCATATTAAACCTTCGCAATACGATTTGACGATGCTGTGAAAAAATGATCGTGAGTTATTCAGGACGATAGGCTGTACAAAGCACTCACTGTTGGATAGCATCCTTATCGTTGAGTTCAAGATTGAACTTTGACTGGTAGTATCTTGATTTCCAACCGGACTCCCAGAAGCTGTCAATATACAAAATAATGAGCATTGGAATCAAGGAAGGATCATCTTTTGTACATACCGCACAGCGTCCTCTGGTTCACGGGTGCGAGCAGCATCATCCGCCGCCTGCTTATCAGCCGCCGCCTTTTCAAGAATGGCTTTGCCAGCCGCCTCCAGATCGGTGTCCTCTGCCGTCGCAGGCGCATCGTCCATGTCGTCGGCCATTTCACTCTCATCTTCGTCTTCGATTTCGTCCGCTTTGCGTTTCGTGCCCGTGGACCCTTTTTCGCCTTGGGCCTCGGAAAATGCACCGCCCATCTCGGCGCGTAATGCGGCTGCCGCATCATAGTTGGCCGTGCGGAGCTTACCTCGGTTGGCGACAACATCGCTGTTGGACATACCCGCGGAGGGCTGACCCACAGGAGCGGCAGTCAGCAGACCAAAGTCATAACCCTGCGTCTGCATGTTCAGCTCACGTTCCTGTCGGCGGTCCTCTTCGAGCTTTCTTCGCTTTTGGTTGTTCTTTCGACGGTCTTCCTCTGTAGAAATCGTTAGGCACAGATGGACTCTCCTGTCTCCTCTTTCACTTACTGGCTTTTCGCTCAGAAAAGATTTCGTCTTCCATCTTGCCGAGCTCTGTGACCAAGATTTGGACTCGTCTCAGGTCCACCTAGGGGGTGGGTGAATGAGTGTTAATCGATGTAAACAAACTAGACGAAAAGGCTCGTTACTTACATTGCCATTGTGAGTCATATATCCACCCATTATCGGCATGACTTGCTTCCAAAGCATACTGAGAGTACTGATAGCGCCCTCGCGAATCTCCAGAGAGGGAAGGTGGGGCAAGAAATCGTTACCCACAAAGAAACACATGAACACCCAATCGTCAATGGCTCTCTCAAAGTCCCATTCGATGCCGTCCACGTGGAATTTGAGAGCGTGCTCCAGATATTCTCGAAGAATGTTGACGTGAAGGAAAACATAAGGCTTCAGCTCATTCGCCCGAGCTTCCCGTTCTGCTTTCTTGTACGCATCAATAGCCTCACGTGTAGCTACAAAAAAAAAAAAAAAAGATCAGTCGCCGACATCGACATACTCTTTGCTCCCTTACCTGTGCAATTGGTCGCAATATGACCCGGTTGGTTGCAACGATGGCATACATTTTTCTTGGAGTTATCAAAGACGTCCTCACGCAGAATTTTGAAGTATGGTTCGTGGGTGCCCAGCGCCAACATGATCAAATCGGCATCCTGATTAGTGTGTTAGATATAGGTTTAGAGAGAAAGCGCTTTCCTTACCAAACCGTAGATGACGTGGGATGTATTGGGGTTATGGTGTGGCATGGCTCTTTGCACACGAATGTATTCCATGATCTTATGCTCACCTTCACCTGGGACGGTGGCATCGGAAAGGATGACCTTCATCTATATGCGGAGAGCGGTTGAGTGGGCTGCTGCGGCAAACGGCACATGACTTACGTTCTTCCAAAGCGGATCGGTGTTCTGCTTGTAAGCGATATGGTACCGGAGACAGGTGGCCAGATGCGCCATGAATGGCGTGCCGGGCGTGATACAGTTGGAGTCGAAATGTTGCTTCTCCTCGGGCATCTGATGGGCCTGGCCAATCGCTGCCAAAAAAAAAAAAAAAAAAAAAAAAAAAAAAAAGCGACCTTAGCTAACCATACGAGAAGGTAATCCTCCCTGGCTTACCTGACAGTTGCCGCTCTACATCTGCCTTGGCCTTGCGCTCCTCTTCTGCCAGTTGGGATGCGCGGAAACGACGCGAGCGCTGCTGATTCATTTTTGCACGCGGCGCGACACCGTCTACAAAAAAGTGAGATTGTTGAGTCGCTTCTGAGTCGATCTCGTCGAGATCTTGCTGTCTTACCGATCGCCATGTACAAGACCTTGCGTGGGCGGACCATGTCGACGATGCGGTCCATGTAAGCGAAAATCTCAATCATCATGTCATCCTCGGTTTCGGGCGCAGGCTAAAGAGAAAACAGAGAAAAGCAGAAAAAAAGGCATGCATAAGCAACGACGGAAGGCGAGATCGGGTGGTGTGAGGTTACCTTGCCCTCAGGATGACAGCACGGGTGAATAATGCCGTTCATGTCGAGATACAGGTTGTCAAATTCTTCGCCGTTGGGGTTGGCTTTCGTGGTGTCGACAGGAATCTTTTGGCCGTTCACCTCGCGTGGGACCTCTTCCTTGACAGCAGTTGCCACCTTGGGGAATTTGTTGGACAGCCATCTAAACGTAGGGTGAATAACAGAGCTAGAAAAAACGGCGGGATAGGCAGTACCTAAAGAAAGCTGGGACACCCATGGTGGAGAGTTGTATTCAGAAAAAGAAGAGAGAAGGTATAATTTCAATGCAATGCCAGCACAGGCACTTTGTAGTGGGCTGGACTGGGTTTCTTATTATTATTGTCTTTTTGGGCAATTTGTTACTGGTATACAAGTGACTCGTTGTCCCGCTTGTCTGTCCTTTGGGAGTTCCTCTTGCATTCCATCCTTCTCAGCTCTCCACTCTCCACTCTCTACATTCCGCAGCATACAGCATATAACATTCAGCATACAGCATACAGCATGCAGGTGCCAAGCTTATCACGGCGGAATCTTGCCATACTCTCGCTTCTTGCCCTTGGTCTTCTCACCTTGTTCCACCTCAGACCGTACTCCACACTGGCCGACAAACACTGGTCTCCACTGCACCTGGACCAGGACCTGCCCAAAGACCCACAGCCACTCCCCGTGAATCCAGATGATGACGCCATCCAATCACCACCACCTCCTCCTCCTTCTCCTGCTCCTCTCCCTTCTTCCGACCAAGACCAGACGCCTGCTCCTCCGCCCGACGCTTGCACCGACGTTGACTTTGCTTGGCTGTACGTCGTCTCCTTCTTATTCCTCTGTCCTACTTAACGCTCTTCTTTCGCTTAGTGCTTCCGACCGCAAGTACTGGGATGGCTGGGGCTCCAAAGCCATGTTCATGAAGCAAGACGGCAACTTCACCACAAAGAACGTCTTTCTTCCCGAAGGGGACTCGATCTGCGTTGTCGTACTCGTAAGGACACACTGCTTATATCAGATATTTAAGTATCCCGGTTAATATTCATCCTTATGTCTATCTATCTATCTATCTATCTATCTATCTATAGCTCGGCCCTATTCCTGCCAAATCATCCATAAAACCGGAAGAGCACCTCGGCCCTATGGATAGCATTGTCATGACAGCCATCGGTCGTTGGAACAAACTCTCGATCGAGCTGAAGCAGCACGCTCGCCAGACAAATGTCTATTATGCCTCGGTGACCTTCATGCATACCGACATCTACTACCTCGAGAGCCGCACCGAATATCGCTCCTACTTTTGGGAAACGCCTGCCTTGCATTACTACCGGCCCTACCGTTTCTTGTCGCAAAACAAACTCGCCGTCCGCAAAAAGCAATCAGACGCCCCCGCCCCGCTCCCGCCCCTCTGCGATGCGCGCAACAACCAACACACGACCGGATCGTGGATGCGCAAGACCGAGTATCAACGGGCTTATCCCCTTGATTTCTTTGGCATGTTTGGCATCGCTCAGGAAGATCACGCGGAAAACAACCGCCTGTTCGTGCCCGACCAGTGCCGGCCCCAGTACGTCAGCATTGGCCAGGCCGTCCATTGCTTGCTCCGCAAGACCATCCACGTCTATGCCGACGCCAATGTACGCCGCAACCTCAAGGCTTTTGCCAGCGGCAACCGATGGTGCAATGACTATGAGGATCAGCTGTGCGTGTGCAACGACGACGCCGAGAAACACGAAAAGTGGGTCACGCATCCGACCGTCCCGCTCGTTATCAACGAGACCTGGCATGCCGATACCCGCTTCTACTTTAACAACATGGGCAGTCTCGCCCTTCATGATTACAAGGCCGAGATCAGCGCCCAAGCAGCCAAGGTCGACCCCGCCGACATTGTCATCCTCGGGTTCGGTAATAAGGATATCGAAGAACGCAGCAGCTCGCCCGGTCATTTTGCCTCTCTTTTTGAAGATCTGCTAGTCTATCTCATGACCGAAGTTTATCCGACCCAGACTATCGTGGTAAGAACCCCGCAGTGGTTCTGCTGCGGCACGATCCAGTCGACCTCTTGGAACGCCGGTCGCAGTAACGCATTCGCCAGGGCAGTTCGACAAACCGTAGACAAGTATCAGGATCGCGTGCTGCTTTGGGATGTCCATCGTCTCGGTATCCCCGACAACCTCTGCGTTTCCAGCGGCACACCGTACTCGAAGCGCAATGTCCTCAACATTGAGAATATGATGCTGTGGAACCTGCTTTGTGATCCCAAGAGCAGCTCATAGTATATAATGTAATTTATTATTCCCATATTATTTTGTTTTTCACGTTTGTTTTTGACTCTCTTCGTCCAAATGAATTCATGGTACATCCAAAGAAAGGATATGATGAAGTTTCATCTCAACTGGCGTCTGCTCGCCCCTTCTCACCTGCTGTCTTGATACACATGCTCAATAAGCAGATGCATAATTGTTCCTTTGCTCCCCTTTATTTTACATGTTGAAATTACTACTTTCTACTTTTACGGCGGTATGTTACGATGAAGTCAGAGAGCACTCTCCGTGCCTTGGACCACTGTTTTTCTTGTACAGCGCTACAAGATAAATGAGATCAGCACCTTATATTACATCCACGGTGTATAAACTTACGTCATATAGCTTTGGAGGAACTCGTTCTTTTCTGAAGTGGAAACGGTCTCGCCCGACAGGCTATTCACCAACGTCACCATCCACTGGCTTGTCTCTGCAGGCAGCATCTGTGCGAGCTGTCGCATGATGGAGGCGATATCGGGAATGACTTCCCAAGAGTATACGTCGATGAGGCCGTCAAACAGGATGTTGACGAACCCACTGCCCAGCTCCCGGAACAGACTGGTGATGCGTGCGCCATTTTGTCCAATCGAGGCCGCTGTTCGGGCCACGTCCCCCGGCATCAGCTCGTCCACAGAGAGTGCAATGCCCAGTAAGCGGCGGTAAAAAAGAATAACCGAAGTCAGTGCGTTGTTCTCTCGCACAAGCAAGCCCTTCAAACCGAGCTGGAAAATGGATGCCAGTAACGGGCTTTGGACGAGAGGTGTCGGCGTGCAATTCAAAAAAGTCGTGACCATTCTAAAATAGTCGTCCAGCACTATGTGAAAAGTTGAATGAGCATCGCGGCCAGAGTAGCTATTGTTTGTCCTTACCGTCCGGTATATCGTTGAAATCTGCTGTGTTGGCCTTGGTGAACATGGTGCCACTCAGGCGTTCGATCAGGCTAAAGCACACGGCGGTCGTCTCGGCGGTGCTCTGCGCATATTCTTCGATGACCTTGAGCGATACGTAGAGATACACTCCCAAACCGCTCTGCTCAAAACCAATGACAAGGCGATCGAGCAGTTGGGGAAGGAGGGGTAAGAAGTGGAGCTTATATGACTTGATACAGCTCTTGAGACATCGTCCGAGAGGCTCGCAAATCACGTTGCTATCCCCAAAGTTCTTGATGCAGAGGTCAAAAATGGGCCAGAGCTCGTTGACAAAGTTCACGCAGGGGTGCGGCTGACCAGCGGGTATATCGGGATGAACGAATTCGATGAAAGCGCTTATTTGTTCCAGCAGATCTAACCAGCAAGTGAGAAAAAAAAACGCGTCTATTTGACACCGTTAACGGCTTACCTCCAGCCTTGGTGCATGTCTTACGATCCAATGCCTTCTTGTCATGGGTGACGATCTCGTGTAATTGTTGCGCCAGTGGTAGACAGAACATTTGCAACGCATTCTGTAGCTCTGCGACAGGGACTGCCGCCAAAACGTGGGCTACAGCCTCTGTCACCTCGAAAGCGTCATGGAACGGCAGTGCCTTGACGACGTTCACATAGAATGGATGGAGCTCACCCAGGTAATCGACAAGAAGCTAAGGAAAATCGATGAGTACGATGCCCTCGTTTCCTCTTCTCAGCCAAAAGCTTACCGCGCTGCAGTCTTTGCATAAATGTTTGAGAGCGAGGGCACTGGCAGCCGCGACTTCATCGTTCTGGAAACCGGCCGAGATGAAGTTGAGCTGATAGGTGATGTACTGCGGGTGTAATCGCGTCCAGAAAGAATAACGCGAGATGACAAGCGTCGCGGCATAGCGAATTTTCGGATGGTCCGGCAGTTTTGAAAAGAGTTCCAGGATTCGTGGCATGACCTTGTCTTCGTTTTCTGGGACTTCGGAGCCCATGGAGCGTAAAGAGAAAATAGGTGCTTCGATCTGCTGCCACGTGGCCCCCGGTGAGGCAAGCAAGGACTGGAGTCGCATGTACGGCTTGGCGAGACATCGCTCGGGAGTCAAGATACGGCAGCAATCCTTGAGGGTGTCACCCATATCATGACGAAAATCTCTAAACTCATCTCGTTCAGAGGCCGTCAATTCCTGGGCGTCTTCGGGATAGTGCAGATGGCGCAGGATAATGTCCACAAGTGCGTCAAAGTAATGCGTAAAAGCGGGGATCACGCGTTCGAAGGTCGCGGTTGTGAGTGTATTGGTGAGCTCGTACCAAAATTTGAAGGTGAGCTGCACGATCTCCAAATCGTTGTAATCGGCACATTCCATGATACCGTCCATCAGGGTCGTCAACGACTCCGGATGCTGAGCAATCAGCGTCACGTATGCCTCGCCAGCCGAGATCAGGATGCGACAGTAGCCCCGTACCGCGTCTGTGTCTTCCTCGGCCTTGGCGTGTTTCAGGCGTTGCAGCAGCGGCGTGAATCGAGGGTATATGTTCTCGATAACTGATTTCATCTCGACAACGTCTTTGGTGCCGTCGATAATGTCGCACACAAGGTCGGACGCTACATCAAACAGCTCGTCGTTTTCCAAACCGTGGAATGCGGTGTTGAGCAGGTTGTCATCTGCCAATTGTCGTATATCGACGTCGCCGGTGCGCAGCCAACTGGAGATGCAGCGGAACACCTTTTCCTGAATCGAGGCGTTACTGCCTAACATTGCCATGAGTCACAGGTAGCTGGGATCGCACACATCCTACTTACCACTCGAATGCAGATATACACCCAGCAACTCCATGACCTGAGCAGCATTCTTCTCGATAAGGCAGATCGTCTGCTGGTCCAGCTCGCGGTCCTGTCCGTCCGGTGAGTGTCATTGCCCTCCTCTACTGGGGTTGAGTCAGCTTACAGTGAGCGGAAGCCGGGTGTTGCCGTGAAGCTCTTCGGGAAGGACCGTCAAGAACTCGAGCAAGCAGCCCGCTGTCTCGGGCCGGCTGCCAAACTTGCTAATCATGTCCTGGACAGCCGTATTCCAATCGACAAGCTGCACAGCCAGATCGGCAATGGCCAAGCACAGCTGCACCATGACCGCCTTGGGGCCCTGCGCCGAAAGCTCGAGTAGCTCCAAAAGCGAGTCGCGCAGCGAGAGTCTCGCGTTCGTGTCGAGGTCGCGCAGGTCGTAGGTGATCTAAGCCATGACAGATGAACGAGGGATCCAAGGCAGGAAAGGAAATACACGAAGGCACGTACCTTGATGCGGAAGGTCTGGGCGGCAAAGAGGCGTGTCTCTTGATTGGACGATTCTGACTTGATGAGGTAGTCGGCCGTACTCCAGGCCTCGGGCTACGCGTTGCTTTGGAGTGAGTCGACAGCGCTTTGCGACAGTGATTGTCTCACTTGTTTTTGGAATTTCTCTAGCCATCTGTTTGCCTCTCGCTTGGCTCTCGTGTCAGCTTCGGGATCGTACAGAGCCGAGAGCGCCTGCAATACTTGGGGTACAGAAGCAGTAGCCATTGGAGTCTACCAGTGCTTTTCTTTCTATGGAATTGTAAAAAACGGCCTCAAGAATCATTCGAGTCGCAGTAAAATCTGCCCTACCAACCCCAACCCACCCCATTCAGGCGCCGACAGGCGCGCGCACTCATTTTCATTGCATTCATGCTCTTTGTTGTCCTCCATTGTTTCCTATACCTCGCCCTACTACACCACCATCGAAACCAGAGCAAATGCTGTAGGTGGACTATCACACTCATAGATGAATATTATGCTTTGAAGGGAACGTTATAACAGTGTTGCTGGACGAGTGAGTTCCTGCAGAACATAAAGCAAATGATAACTTCATCCTGTCTTCGATGTCGAGTACATCAAGAGCTGTGCTTAGCCAAGGTGCTAGCCCACACTGACCCCCCCTGCATGCCCTTTTATATAACCTATACAAGTACGCTAATAAGTAAGGCTCAGACCTAAACAGTACGAAGACATATGAATATATTTTAACTTCCCTTCCAGATCAGAAAAATAAACACTACCCAAGCGCAGTTTTGGAGTCATCCAGTATTTTGCCCGAGTAATCTGGTATTTCCTTTCTTACAGTGATAATAGTACACTTTTTCTCTGATAAGAGACCCTACATAAACTCCAGAGAGAAAATAATACGACGACAGACACACCTCGGATGGGCTCTCCCCGAGAAAGACAAATCTAATAATGGTACATGGAAATATGAGCTTTTCAGAACGCATGAATGCCGATCTACAGTATTTATCAGAAGCTGAGACTACAGCGTATTATATTGACCTGTGCCTCTCGCCATGTGAAACATATATCTAAGATTTGTTTGCGATATGTCGGCTCACTCTTTATTCTCTAAGCTATTCTTTCTGTTACAACAGACATTGGATATCCACCGTGGTCAAACAAGAGGTTGTACACATTTCCAAAGACAGCTGTGGTTAAATAGAAGCTTCTCGAAACGCAATTTACGACAGGCATATCCGTGCAATACGCGTCAGTGCGTCTGAAAAAGCACAAATAATTGAATTACTGACGTCTGCAAGAAGATGCGCACCTATTTGTGCCACATGGAGATGCTTTTGGGCATCGGCTCGGAGCCATGCGACAGCGCGGAATTCTTCACCACGCGAGCAATCATAAGCGAGACGAACTGCGTGGGAGCCTACTGGAATTGCATGGTGTAAGTCCGGGCTTTGTAGTAGAAAATGGAAAAGGTAGGTATTGCGGAATAAGTCTGTTATAACCACCAGTTAAACCACAAGGTATGAGTTCAACGTGTACGTAAAAAGAGAAAAGAGAAAGGAGAAAGGAGAAGAAAAGGAATAGAGATTGAAAAGGGATCGAAGAATGTGCGTCTCTTGACATACAGGTTGAGAGAATAAAATAAGAGGGATAGTACGTTTCTTATGTGTAGAAGAAATGAACGGGGAGACGTGCGTTGTCGGTGGAGTAAGCGATACCAATAGAGGCAAAGGATAAATAAGCTTGAAAGTAGCTTTGTATTCGTAAATCTGCAATTGACTATTGATTCGAGACAGAAAACTCTCTGGTGGAGTTTATATTATTCCTAAACTACGAGCACTGGAACAAAATGGATTTAAGTGATGGGTGGTTACGTGAAAGAAAGGTGGAGGTCGCCGGCTACGCAAGAAAAAAGGTGAAGGTAAACATAGCAGAAACCAAAAAGGAAAGGTGTTGTATAGAGTCATGCTAGGCGGGCAGGTCGGTTTGACACCTTACAATTTGACTTTGGCGATGCAAATAATTTCTAGACTTCTCCGTCGAGAAGTGGGATATCCACACAATGCTGTTCGAGCAGGTTGGCTGTCTGTACGCATAATAAAATGCACTGAGAACGTGCACTACGCGTGATACACTACACAAGTAAAGGGCCGGTAACGCAATTCAGGTACGGCGGCCGAATGCCATACTCGACACGGACATTCCGTCTGTGCTGGAAAAAAGATAATTTTAGCGGACGCCCTTCCTTTCTATCCCTTTTCCTCCTTCTTCCTCGTCTCGGC